>CAHIKZ030000088.1:1195000-1340000 GCA_903632075.3 Acanthosepion pharaonis | reverse complement strand
GCGAATGATGCCTTCCAAAATCTAAGCAAGGTATTAAGACACAGGAAGATCTTGTTAGAAACAAAGAAAAGAGTACTTAACGGTTATGTGGTATCAATCTTCCTATATGGCAGTGAATACTGGACAATCTCATGACAGATGAAGAGATAGAAATGTGGTTCTACAGAAGGATGCTGAGAATACCATGGACTGAACAAGTGAATAATGACAAAGTTTTAGTGAAAATGTAAACAAAAAAAAACACCTATGCTTACAATCAAAAAGAGACATTTGAAATTTCTCAGTTGCATGAGGAGGAAAGAAGGCTTAGAAAATTTGACACTCACAGGACATAATGAAAGCAAAATGGAGAGATAGGAAAGCAGCAAATAGCCTCTGCCTAACAAGCTTGTGTGAATGATTGGTAGAACAGGGATTAGGAGAGAGAACAGAAAGATAAATCTTACTAAGAGTTACAAAGAATAGGAAATTGTGGAGTGCCACGATCGTCTACATCCTGAAGAGACACTGCACATAGAAGGACGAGTGTTTTTTTGTTTTTTTTTCCACCCCCGATGTCCTAAAAACTCCCTTAAAAAAAACAAAAAAACAACCTTTTTATTTCTCGTTATACATCTGATATGTTTAGTATTTGAGATTTAACTCAAAGTTTACATTAATAGCAATAATTGTAGTTCTTTTATATAATAAATCCCTACAGGATGTGAGCAATCATGGCTCTCCAAAACTTCCTATTTTGTTGCTCTACCTAACGTTTGACCATTTACTATCGCTTTGTTTTTGTTTTGCTGTCCATACACACAAACTTGTTAATTTAGGTTTTATTCCGCTTTTCCCTTTGCTTTTCTTGCTTTCAATATCTTGTAAGTATTAAACTTTCCAAGCTCACTTTCTTTGTTTTATGTCTCAACTGTCTTTTCGTGTTTGTGCTTGATTCCTACACCATCTACTTTCCAGATATTGTCTTGAAAATAAAATGAATGAAAAGAATGTTTTGCGACGGAGATCTTTCAACTGTTGATTTATTTAAAAAATAAATCAGAGAGAGAGAGAAAAAAATGTACAGAGGCCAATGCTTATAAAATCCATAAAATGCTTGTGGCACGATCATTATCCAATTCCTTGGAATATAAGAAGAAACAAGAACGAAAGTCTGTCGGCAAAAGTCTTTGAGTTTTTTCAGAACCTTTCAGAATTCAATAACAGCGCTCTTTAGAAAAGGAGATTTTTTTTCTCTTTCTTTTCATGCTGTTACTTTCGCCTTTAGTTTTGCTATCATTAGAAGCAGGGCCAATTGCTCTTGTGTAACCAATGCCGAAACAAAAAGAAAAAAAAAAGCCTACCATAATTGGAGATTGCTATCTGTCCCATCGCGTTGCCCAGCCTCTCATCTCGCTTCAAATTTTTCCAATGTTGTTTGAACCTTAACGGATTTTTTTTTTTTTTTTTTTCAACTTTGTTTCTCCCTTTCGTCATCGTCGTCTTCGATTCAGTCCCTGCTTCTTCTGCTAAAGCAACTTCTTACCTAATTAGAAATCGGCGAATTCATTTGATTTGTTCCCTTGTTTTGCTATTGGCGATTGTCTTTTGTGGTTAAGCAATATTTTTCCGAGCAAATAGTAAAGCAGTGACCATTATATACATAACAGTCCTATTCTGCTAGTAACGCTCGTATTAATTCCTTGCCACCGACAACATTTTTTATTGATTCTCAATACATTTCGATTGTAAAATCATTAGTAATGCATTTATTTATCCATATGACTTATTCTGTCCGCATCGTCGTTAGCGAGTTAAAGTTACTAAATGTCAAAATCGAGCAACTTCAGAAATTTAAACATGTCGGATTTTTTTTAAACGACAGTAAATGTGACGGCGTATTGGAATAGCAAAAGATGGCTTCAAAAACCCCACAAAAAATTATAATTATTAAGAAACAGGAAAATTTCTGAACTGTTATGTAATATCTGTCCTCCTATATGCGACATTGAATGCTGGACAATCTCCTCACAGATGAAAAATCGAAGGGCAACAAAGACATGGCTCTACAGAGGGATACTGAGAATACCATGGACTGAGCATGTGACAAGTGAGGTTTTATGGAAAATTGGGACTAAAAAAGGACACTTGCCCTTAGATTAAAAAGAGGGGACATTTATGGAATGCATGAGGAAATAGGGTTTAGAAAATTTGATACTCAAAATGCGTACTGAAGTCAAAATGGGCAAATGGAAACAGCGAGTTATCAACTTAAACTTTTGTAAATAGAGAAAAAAATTGACTTTTTAAGTCAAACTTGGAGAAAAATAACACAGCGAATTATGTAGAGAAATAGCCTAAAATTGAAGGCATTTTTTGGATTGGAGGTAGCAGGTTGATATATATATATATAATATATATATATATATATATATATATATATATATATATATATATATTTATAGGATAAAGAATATATTTTACAGATTGGTTGATCGCAAAAAGCCACTACTAATGAGAACATAAGTCTAGTTTAGCTTCGTTGAAATATTTTGGGATAATGTCGAATGATTACAGGAATTCAGTTATTTGATCAGTTTGTCAAAAATGAAACATTTCGAACATAATCTGCAGCGTCAAACTTGCAGAAGAAATAATTAGTCCAAAACAAAAAAAAAAAAAAAAAAAAAAAAAAACACGCATGAAAAAGCTCCTCTTGCATTAGTAAAAGTTTGTTTGGATCACTTGAGTGATTGCTGGAAAAAAATAACTTGGTCAGTTGAGACAAAAAAAAAAAATCGAACTTTTAGAACATAACCAGCAACATTAAGCTTGGATAGGAATAAAGAACGCTGCGTATTATGTAAAAAGAATAGTATCCTAAAAGTAAAGCCTACAGGTGAAGTCATTATTTTATTGGGTTGCTTTAGTGCGCGGCCGGTAGCAGAAAACTCCTGAAGATTGAGAGGAAAACAAGGACATATTTCGGCAAGAAAATTCGTTTTCTTTGGTCTTTAAAAAAAAAAAAAAAAAAAAAAAGTAGCTAAATCTTGCTATACTTGGAGAATTGATTTGTTTTTTGTAGGTTATTTAAAGCTAGAAATACTTTTAAATTGCAGGATTTTTTTAAAAAGATAATCATGATTTATTGGCACAATTCATACTAATTAACCTATAACTGGGGTAGAAGATGCGAATTCATACTTTTCTCAAGGGTATTTAAGCGTAAGTAAATATAAGAAACCCAACTGGAATTGGAACTCTGCACTGATTTCCAGTTCCGAGCCGTTGTCCATTACCCCATCGCACAATCCAAGCTTACAGCACCTGGCCAAGCGGTCACCTATCTAGGTACTGACCAGTCTCAACGTTGCTTTGAGAACCGGTATTTGAACGTGATACGGCCGTAAGACAACTTCGAGAAGCTTTTTACTGTTCTTTTGAAAATTATTTTCCCCCTCTTCTGTCGACAGTGAAATGACAGTGAAATAGTCTTATTGCAAAATGAATCGCCTAATTTGTCTTTGCATTGAATATTGTTGCATTAATCTGGTCTTGTGTTCCTGCTGTACAGAGATTCTTGACGAAATCCAAAGAAGGATCTGTAATGTTATAGATCTTGATCTGGCATCTCGGCTTCAGTCATTTTCTCACCGACGTGACATGGTTCCCCTCTATCTTCTACAAATATTTTCACACCTGCTCTTCGCGACCACAATGAATTTAAGCATTCTACTAGATTGGCAACTAAGTCTCACCGTTTTTACTGTTGAACAAGCTAGAGCCACTTCTAGTCTAACGGTTTCTTTTCTCGTAAAACTCAAACTGCTTCTTCCCCCAGAACTGTAACTTTGTAGAACATAAACACAACAGGATGCTTCCCTAACCACTTTTCAAGCATTATCTATCCTACATATACTCAAAATATTCACTTCTTGCTTCCGTTGTTCCCCTCCTTTGCAACAATTCTATTCAGTAATCCGCTACTTTGAGTGGCCCTTTGAGCCTTGTATTGGGTGAACAAATATTAAAAACAAAAAGGTTAAAAAATTGCCAATAAACTTTAAATTTACTAGAGTTACCGCTCTGATAATGTCGTGTATGGACATCCTTATTTACAAAAATCGGCACCTTTTACACGCATAAAAAAATTAAAAATTCTTTTTAAAATACTGGGGTTCAATAAAATGCAGTAAGCTTTTTTCATTTGGGATTAATAAATACAATTTTTATTTAATAACAATATTACTTGACCGAAACAATACAGAATTTTAATATGTAAAATTTTATAAATTAGTCGAATTAAAATTTTTGAAGTGAAAACAATTCTTGTAAAAATTCATTATTCATCGAACATTTTCATAAGGCAATATATTTTGTTCACAAAAGCAAATAAAGCTTTTTAAATGAAATAATGTCTTAATTTTATTGCATTTCTATTTTAGGATTCAGGATAGATTTTCTCTAATTTCCCACTGTTTGACTAAAAAATATTTGATTTAATTTCTCCAAGGACTTGTCCTTATAACTAATATGAACATTAAGCGTTACAAAAATGAATTTCCCGAAATTTCATGAAATTAAATAAGGAGTAATACATGTAAAAAAAAAAAAAAAAAAAAAAAAAATACTTTTAGCGAGACATTCTTGAAAAACTTTTTAAAAATGATTTCATTTGTTTGTGAAGAATTCCAGAAAATTTCATTAAAATCCGATAATTATCTAATTTTTGTAAGAATTACCAAAATAAATGTTTCTCAACCACAAAAAGACGCTCAAATTTCCTGTACTAATTTATGAGACCCTCATCCATCTAACGACACAAAAATAAAAAAAAAAAATTTTTAACCAAAATTATGAAAGTTCTAAGAAAAACTAGAAAAAACTTTTTACATAAAATAAGAGATTTGGTGATAAAACTTTTTATTAAATTTTGGGTAACTTCTCATATAATATAATATATATATATATATATATATATATATATATATATATATATATATATATATAAATGGTAAGACAATTAGTCGTATTGGTGTCTTCATCTAGCTAATATTTCTGTCGCACCTTTACGCGCATGCACTCACACATATATTTTAAATACAACATTTTTAATTTATTTATTTAAACGTTATTTTTAAATGGATACTCATATTTGAGTAGAATCCTGCCCGGGGGTGGGAGGCATATTTTCTAACAAGATTTCTCGAATATTCAGGCCGTTAGATGTAAATAAATAAATGAAACAGCATCTAATCAAATCTGAGTATCCATTAAAATTACATTTAAACAAATAAATTTATATATTTTCGAGCCTTGCAAGACAAGTATTCTTTCATATCCTAGATTTAGCTAATCATAACTAGAATATGTCGTGTCCCTTCAGGGCCTAGATGATTATGGCTCTTCACAACTTCCTATTTCTTTAGGCCCTTAGCAGCGTTTTGCCCGTTGCCAAACCTCCCGTTTCGCCGCCATTACAAATGCTCGTCAGGTCGATAGTCTACTGCCTTCCCCTATTTCTCGATATGCCCCGTGACGGTTATGTTTTCCAAGCCCTTCTTCATTAAGTGCCCAAGGAATTTCTTCCCGATTCTGAGAAATGTTTTTGCCATTTTCCTTAAGACTTCATCACTTTTTACTCGCTTATATTATTATAAAAGGTTAGTATTTATTTAAATAGATAAATTTATGTGGATAATATATACAAAATGAAAAAAAATGTTCCCATAAAATATATTGATTCTACAAACATCAATGTTTTCCAGGATTCTTTCGCATTTGCGTTCTTCGTCCGCTAAATTACCAACCATCGTTAAATGATCACTTTACGTGCAAAACTTATTTATTAAAATAAATAAATAAATTATAATAAATGTATTGTAATAAAAATTATGAAAGCAAAAATATTAAAAATGATTTTAATAAATTAAATGAATTCTAGCATGAAATAATTCTTAGAACCACTATTATAATGCTGGTAAAATAATTACTGCATACCTGATAGATACATACACACAGATGCACACACACACACACAGATGCATACATACATAGATCTTATTTGTCAAAACTGACAATGATTATAATAGCTGTTTCTACCTGATCAAATAATCAGTCTTGCTTGCTTATATATCCTTATTCAGTTCTTTATTCTAACATCCTTCCTTCGTTAGGTGTCATGCAGATTGCACGCTTGAGTGATTATGTCTCTTTTCAATTTAATACTGCCTTAGCACAAGTATTCACGCAGTAGGCTGCCGTTTTTTCTGCGGTAGACTGGTTGCCAACCAAGGCTATAGGACCCAGTCTGTTCCTACTATTTAATCCATAGCTGGAAAGAAAAGAAATGGATTCCCACCTTTTCACAGGAAAATTTATGCGAAAGTAAATATAACTCGACTGAAATTTGAATTCGGCTCTCCCCGATTTCTCATTATCAGCCTTTTATACAGTGACAGCAGCTGATACTCTCGGGCGGTCACCCATCTAGGCTCTGACCAAGCTCAACGTTGCTTAATTTCGGTAATCGAACGATAACCAGTGTTTCAACGTGATATGGACATTTATTTCGATATCAGTCTGCGTCAAGATGACTGACTAGAAGATAAACTTATATTTATCTATCCGTTCCAACAGGAGAAACGAAGCCTTTTGTTAACGACAGACTTGGACATCTTACAGCAATAAGCTGCCATCGAATTACAACCGAAATTTTTCTCTTTTTCTCTCATCCTTTGAACTTTTTTCAATCAATCAATATTTGGCTACAACGCAACTGCTTTTCCTAATTAGTAAATGGCACAGTTCTTTTGAAGTGGTCAATTTTGTAAAGGAATCTTACTTTCGCCTTCATCCATAAAGCCTCTTCTGTAACGAAGAAGAATCTGGGATCAATGAAAAGGGAAGAACACTCAGTCTTCTTTCTAAATTCTGGTGTGAAGAACAAATGCTGGTCTCCGGTGGAAATCGTTTCTAAAAAGGACAATGAAAAGGATTAAAAGCTTTTCTCTTTTCTAATTTTGCAATTACGGCTCACGCTGTAATACTTTAATAAGAACTTTGTCTTTCATCTGCTAAGGCGAAAAAAATGTAAAGCAGAGGACAATAGATAATGGGGGTTCCACCTCAGATGGTCAAGATTGTTACGAAATAAAAACGAACTTGACTTTTAACAAAGCCCTGGACACAATACTGGAGGTGGAATTTGCGTAAAATGTCATTTTCCAGTGAAAAGATTTGAACGTTTTTTTTTGTTTTTTTTTTAGTTCGATGATTTGTGTGGTGAGTTATGTCCCCTGGCACAAACTATTTGTTATAGAACAGCTACAAAAGTCTCAGCAACGTTAGCCAGGAGTCGACGTCTATGGAAAACTCATTCTGCCAACAAACTTTTTTGCTTGGCATAGAGCACTCCCTGCTGCCGGTAATGTAATATGTTTCTAGTTTCAAATGTAAGCATGTGGATTCTCTGGTCAACGGAAGGCGTATCTTTGCACAGTCAAATCTTTGTTATTTTATTCATATGGGAGAAATGTTTTACAAAATATTTTAGCCTGTTTTGCATTTTGTTTACATTCTACATAGTTTTTTTGAAAACATATAGAGTGGTATTAATTGCATCGTGAGATAAAATCACTTTTTATAATCCTTTCACCCCAAGAAAGATGATAATGCCACTAAGACGCAAGGGAGTCTACTGGGAGTGAAAGAAAATGAGAAGACATTAGTGAGGAGAAAAGACAATAAAAGAACGGATTTCCTGAAGGCAAAAGATACCGATTGATATTGCATTTGATTTTTTTTTTTTTAAGATTGTAAGAAACAGGGAAGTAAGAAACTGGAAGAGAGTTCCACATGTGTGAAGTGAAATAAAACAAAATCATTAGAATAGAAGTAACGATTACCTGTCGATAATTCGATAACAGTAAAACAATGAAAACTATTTGCTAATCTAGCAATATGTTTAAATTCGTGTAGTCAAGGCACCAAGAAAAGCTCATTGGAACAATTGCCATGAAAATATTCATGGAAAAGACAGAAAAGGAAGCCACGTCTCGGTGGTGTGAAAGTGACTGAAGTCGAGATGCCAGGTCAGGATCAATAACATTACAGACAGTTGGATTTTGTTGAGAATCTCGAAATATATAGCAAGAGCATCAGATCAAATATGGTAGCAATATTCAAATCACGAACGAATGGTAGATTTGTAAATGTGTAGGAAGGATTCTGACATGAAAAATTGTCTGCTACAACACTGCGAACCAAAACCTTAAGAGCAATTGGTTGAATAGAATCATTCAACTTCATGTCAGTGGAAAACGTGAAACCAAAAAGCGGGGCATTGAGTTGCTCTCCTGGAGGTTAGCATCAGTCATGCTGTCGGAAGGTAGAAATGGATCTGATTAAAAGATAGCTTCGTTCTGTAGGCGTTAAAACTTACAAGCCATTCCTTTCCCCCATTTAACAACTGATTGGATGTCATTTCATTGAGAGCTGCTTCCACTTTTACTTTGTTGAACCTATATAGTTGAGTCCTCAGCATAAATACCTTGTTAGGAACTGATTATATTGCGAAGGTAGTTGATGAAAATAAGTGTGTGTGTGTGTGTGTGTGTGTGTGTGTGTGAGGGGGGATGCATTCTTACTTTTCCAAATGTGAGAAAGCGAACGCAACGGCATTTGGTTGGAATTTCATCACTTTTTGCACATATTTAAACATATAAAGAGGCGCTCACTTCAAATAAAATAACGAAATTTGAATGTTTGACGGGAATTACACAGTTGCACACTACGCCGCTATGGGTCACAAGTCACAATACAATTCCGAGTCAGTGCGCCACGATTCTGGATTGTTTTTTTATTTTCCAGCATGTTTAGGAAAAATTTATTTTTACGATAGCTAAGAAACAAAAACAAAGATTATTCGAGAAAATGAGTTTTATTCAAGAGAAAACTGTTGCAGAAAATGTAATATTTCAAGAAGTTTTCGGTAAAACACGTGGATGAGTGGGATTCACGTTTCAAACGTGATGTAATGTCGCTTGAAAATAAAAATCAACTGTGGTCTTGTCGACCTTTCAAGAACTGGAAATAACGTAAATCTTGAAAGTTCTTGAATAAAGATCATCATCCAATCATTGATTTGCCTTCTGGTTCACTCCAGTGAAGATTTGAAAATGGAACGTTTCTGTAAAATTTGCTCCTTGTTTGCTCCGAAAAAGTAGAAATTAAAATAAGATCCATCCTCTCTGTATGCGCCATGATTTTGTAGAACAAATCGTAAGTGAATTACAGTTTGTTTTTTTGTTTAAGTTTGAGTGACGATGTCTCAGAATTCTGGTTTATTTAATAAAACTAAATGACTATTAAGCTCAGCATATTATTTGTCGTTGCCTTTGTAAAACGGAAGAAAGTTTTATTAAAACATTAAAGAAATGTTATGTGCTGAGAGACATTGAAAGGAGAATGGTTTATAGCAAAAACCCGTGGGAAGAATTGAGGATTTAATTCACACATAAACGACTTGAAGTCTATGTCGAGCAGTTTGAACAATGGAAAAGTGATCCAGACTTGGGGTGGGGCAGTGTTGATTGACTCACAGCTGCAAATGCAGACTGGAAAGCGAAAAACTAGATTTTGTAAACAACTGAATTTGGGACTGAGTTTTGCGAAAACTGGTCGAGGTAGCAGACGCAGATTAAGACACCAAGGGGGATGGAGGAACCACCCACGCTCACTGAAGGAGTCGGGGTGAGAGGATAATAAAAGAGAAGGGGGATAGAGGGAATTCCCCAGAGTTATGACGTAGGCTGGAAGGGGATTCACCGAACTGCTCCTACTTTGCCATACACCCCCCACCATGCCAGTTTGGCCGAATGTTCATAAATACCAATGCGCGAGACGAGTCGAAGAAGAGACAGAGACGTGACCAGAGACAGGAGAGAGACAGGAGAGAGGACCACATGTCGGCGAAAGACTCCGACTTCAGCCGTGTGTCAAACTTTACCAAAGCAGCAAACCAGATTTTACCAGGTCAACAATAATATCACTTCCGATTTTAGACATGGGTTGGGCTGATAATTAGTAGCATGCAAACTGATATAAACCAATTATTGTACAGAGGACTGATATATAAAAATAGTATTTACTTTTGTTCAATTTTATTCGAGTGTTATTTTTTCCAGTGCGTCTTCGCCCTGCTTGGGCCAGCCTAACACGAGGATGCCTGCGACGATTCAATCTTGAAATCACAACGTGGAATAAGGTTAGCTCGGGATTGAGGGGGGGGTCGATTACGGTCAGATACAAGGTCATAATAACTGGGTTATATGATAAGTTAATTTTGGTTATCTATCTATATTTCCGAGATGAGGTATTGTAATTATTAACTTTATTGTAAAGGACATATCTATTGACATATTCACGACGTTTCGGCCGTTGTACGCTCCGACCTTCTTCAGGTGATCAGAATTTCGAACCGAACCCTTTATTTCGTCCACCGGAGTAGATTGTTCCACGCCATATTGACTTGTAGTGTTGAGTTAAAGGGAGATAACTGAGGCATCCAGAAGAGGCATGGCACGTGGAACTAGAACAATCTACCCCGGTGGACGAAATAAAGTGTTCAGTTCGAAATTCCAATCACCTGAAGAAGACCGGATAGTACAACGGCCGAAACGTTGTGAATATGGCAATAAAGATGAGGACTACAGTCTGAACAATGTAAATAATTTTGGTTAATTTAACAATATAATCAACCCTTTTAGGTTACCTAATGTTGAATAGGTCTTATAAGATGACAATGAAGTTCGAAGGTAGGCATGGGTCCGCTTTATACGAGAGCCAAAATGTTAGTTAAATTGGTCAGGTGTCTTCCTGAATCAGTAATATTTGCATTTGAGAATGCCATCAGCAATATTCCAAACCCTGTCGACAGGGCGAGGCTGTATAAGTGTCCTTGCTTTAGAAACATGTTTTATAAAAATAATCCCGATTATTGAAAGCAGTGGCTAGAAAAGAACTGTTGCATATAACAAAACATGATAACGTGAAATGAACAGGTTTGGAAAATCTACACGTAGAAGATCTTGCGCAATGAGAGTTCGGGGGGGGGATTAATACGACATAACATACTGATGGAAATTGTATTTGTAGTGGCGGGGTAGAGAGAGAGAGTGAGAGAGAGTGAGAGAGAGAGAGAGTGAGAGAGAGAGAGAGAGAGAGTGAGAGAGAGTGAGAGAGAGAGAGAGAGAGAGAGAGAGAGAGAGAGAGAGAGAGAGAGAGAGAGGAGAGGGGAGAGGAGAGAGAGAGAGTGAGAGAGAGAGAGAGAGTGAGAGAGAGAGAGAGTGAGAGAGAGAGAGAGTGAGAGAGAGTGGAGAGAGAGAGAGAGAGAGAGAGAGAGAGTGTGAGAGAGAGTGTGAGTGAGAGAGAGTGTGAGTGAGAGAGAGTGTGAGTGAGAGAGAGTGTGAGTGAGAGAGAGTGTGAGTGAGAGAGAGAGAGAGTGTGAGGAGAGGAGAGAGAGGAGAGAGAGGTGAGAGAGAGGTGAGAGAGTGTGAGTGAGAGAGGCCAGTGGAGGAGAGAGAGTGTGGAGGGAGAGAGTGGAAAGCTTTTCAAGAGAGTGTGAGTGAGAGAGGCCAGTGGAGGACCGGAAAGCTTTTCAACTCTGCCATAGGTTTTAAGGCATGCTGTATTTATGGGTTAAAATATTCAATATAGCATACCTTAAAACATAAGCTAGATTACTCCGTTGGTTTACAAAAAACAAACATTGTTAGGGGTGTTGTTAAACAATAAAAACAGGGCACTTCCTGTTTCTTCCTTCTTTCCTTTCAGCATGTGGTAGTAGCAACAGCAACATGGAACACATTTGGGGATATCTTCCCCCCTCTGGTAACTCAACTCTTTCATGTGTATACATAGACATACCATTCCTAATAGCTAAATTTTAATGTCCTCTTTCTTTTTAGCTATTTTTACATGCATACAAATATATTTAATTTCTTGTTAATCATTTATTAGCCATTTATAAAGTACATGAAAATATTGCATTTTTGAAATTTGTTCCATTTTCTTTCACCTTAACAAGAAATGACAACCAGTCGTTTACATGCGCAAATTTTGTTTGTCCCTGATTTTAGTCCTACTAGGAACAGATCTGCTAGATGCCAAAGGGAAGCCATAAAATGTTTCCTTTAAATGGTAAGGTGAAAGCTTACAACCTAACATTAACAATGGAAAAAAAACTGGGAGCAGATCTGCAACAAACTATATTTCTGGAAGAGAGCAGCAATCATAACGACTTGCATTTGCCCGAAAAATGACTTCATCGAAACTGAAATCGAGAGCAAAACAAATTCATGAATTTGGATAAAAAAAAGACCCTAAAACGATGTCAAAATCCGTGAAAATGTTAATAGTTAGCTGTGATTAAGTCAGTTTAATTTGTAATGTATATAAATGTAGAAAGAAAAAAAATATTAAGCGAAGGTTATAAAGGACTGCACGGGACTCCCAATTAGGCTTGGGGCAATCGAGGGTAGTACGTACCGGGCGTCTTTACGCAAATAAATACTTTTCTTCGCCGTAAATTTCATCACTAAAGTTTGCATTCAGGTAATGATAGTGCTTAATGTTATTTTTCTAGAAATATTTTTAAAAAATTTTTAAAAAGTTAAAAAAAAAATTTAAATTGTGTTCTCAAAAATGCATGCGAAAATAAATCTAATATTTGAAAAATCCTTTTGCATTAATTCATATTAATCTTATTTTAATATTTGGATGTTAAACGATTTTTTAGAATTTATATTTCATTTTCCGAAAAGACATTGTTTTCTGGATTTAACCAATTTCAATATTAAACAATCAAAAGAAAACCAAGTGACATCTTGTCAATCATTTATTGTCAAACATTCAACAATCAAATTAACGAGGGTTGTTTTTAAACAATACATAATTTAAAGAAAAGCACCATTCAGATATAACAGTTATCTCCCTTTATTTTTTAATGTTTGTCTTTTTCAGTCAGATGACCCGTTCGACGAAGTGAAGATTTCATTTAAACGGTTTTGGTGAAGCCAATTTTCTAACAAATGGACATTTATAAACGGTTTTGATCTCATTTCTAAGCTTCTTTGAAAAATATCAGGAATTTGCAAACAAATTTGGAAAATATTTTGATCAGACAATAGTGTAACTACTACATGTGTCGTGGTCTCCCCTCAGGATTTAGGCGATCATGGCTCTCAACTTCTTATTCTTTGTAGCTCTTAAATGTCTGTTTCTCCTAAACCATATTCCGCCATCCATTTATTCAAGTTTACCAAGTAAGTCATACGTTGTTTTCCTCATTATATACCACAGAAACTTCAACTGTCTCTTCCAGATGGTAAGTATAAATTTCCTTTTTGTTTCCATTTTCTCTAAAACTTCTTCGTTGCTCACATGTTCGATCCCTGGTATTCCCAGCATCCTTCTGTAGAACCATATTTCTTTTGCTTCCAGTCTCTTCATCTTTGAGATCGTCCAGCATTCACTGTCATAAAGGAGGACACATCACGTAGCAGTTTAGTACCCTTCTCCTTGTTTCAAGATAAGTTTTTCTACTTGTTACCCTCTTAGCTTTTGGAATACTTTCTTGGTTATCCCAACACACCTTCGGACGCCAGTGTCGATCTTTCCGGTCCTCTGTTAAAAAGATATTTCAATTTCCGCACTTGTTTAATTTTGATATCTGATTTACAGTTTGCACTTTAGGCTCATCCTTTTACGAACAACCATCCACATTCCGTCTGCTTGCAGTTGATGTTTACTCCTTTCTTCTCGTTTTCCTTCGCTATCTTCTGTAGAATTAATCGTAGTTTACTTTCTATGTCTACTATCAGCACTGTGCCATCGACATATCTCCTGTTAAGATTGTAGCCGCCAATAATGAATCCTAGTAGAATTTCTGATTGTGTCAGATTCGCCTCGCTGTATCAGTTGAATAACTCCGGCGAGAAGACGCATTCTTGTCTTACACCTTTCTGTTTTTTTTTTTTTATATATATATAAAGCTTCTGCAGCGTAACTACTAACGATAAATGGCTAACAATCTCGTCTTGCAAGTGCTTGTCATTTCCATTCCCAGTGGCCCAAATGTAGTGACTTTTTAGCAGACGAGCTTCAGCCGGTAAATATTTGTGTACGTGCGATATGGTGCGGTTCGATGTGATCCTTACCAGTAAATATAAAAAAAGGTCTTAATCGAATTTAATGTCCACTTGGAAGAATTGATCTGTAGTGATCCCAATACGCCCGGTGAGGGATGGGTCTAACATTTTTTGCGTCGTCGCCCGATTTCACATGGAAGAAATTTTTACAATCCCACCACCTGTATAGTAAATATTTAAAAGCTTACCAAAATTGTTTGGTAAATGTTTAATGGTTAAACTAATTTTATGATCCAGTAAAAAAAACAAAAAAAAAAAAAAACAAACGGAAGTAACAAATAACGCTAACTTATACGGCTGCTGCAATTCCCGTATTAAAGAACAAATGAAAGCAAATTTTACTATTGAAAACTATATATAGATATCTTTTTTATCATCGTACACTGAGTTCGGTCAATTCATCACCTGAAGTTACGTGAGGCGATTTGCATAATATTTTTACATCCTAATTTGCGCAAACAAAAAGATCTTTTCGTCCATTCATTACAATTATTTGGAGGTTTGTGAGTTTTTTTTTTTTTTAACTTCCTCATAAGTTGGACTTTTTAAGTTTTAATCGTGTAATATTTACAATTAAAATATATTTATTTGATTTGACCTATTTAATTTTTTAATTGTTCCTATTCCCCTGCTTAATATTAATACTGAATATTCAAGTGAGTTTTGCCAACTTTCCTTTTTTGAAAATATGTTGGCCGAAAAGGTGCCTTAAAAGGTATAACGACTTCCAAATTGTTTAAAAGTATTTCCTTATTCTGTGGATATACATCATTAATTGTGTGTGTAATTATATATATATATATATGGCGAAGTTTACAATTTACAAGGCTAGGGGGGCACTCGAAGTAGAGGGTTACATTTGGAGGCCATTTGTGTGTGTAGGCGTCGAAAATAACGGGTAACACTAGTCTTGAACAGGTTAAGATTGTAGTCATCGGGGAAATCCTGTTGGGAGTCGATTCGGGAAATCCTGTTGGGAGTCGATTCGGGAAATCCTGTTGGGAGTCGATTCGGGAAATCCTGTTGGGAGTCGATTCGGGAAATCCTGTTGGGAGTCGATTCGGGAAATCCTGTTGGGAGTCGATTCGGGAAATCCTGTTGGGAGTCGATTCCACAGGGCAGTAGTCCGCGGGAAGAAGCTGCTCGAGTGGAACTTATTTCTCTCCAAATGCAATACGAAGGGAATGTGGGTGGTTCGCTACAATGGGCGTGGCATGGCGTGTTCTCGCTGTGAAGGTTTACTTTGGCGGGACCAGAGGATGTAGTTCGTCCGAGCAGTTTCCGTGGAAGTAACAGTATAGCAGTGAGATGCTTGACACATCCCCGCCTGCAAGAGAGATTGAAGGGTAGAGAATAGTTCTTCACCTAAAAGTGCTTGGAGACGCTTTTGAACTATTAGGACTGGAGAATGAGGTCTGGGCAGCTCCCACCCAAATATGACAACAGTACTGCATTTTTGGCCTGATCTGGCTCTTGTAAAGGTAGGGGATAACAGGAGGGGGTCAAGTACTTACTGGCGCGTTATAAAGTTTGAGGCCACCCCTAGTAATTTTTTTTTTTAACTGGTCCCAAAAGTAACTGTTTCGTACTTTAAGAGAAAATTATTCTACATGGTTAAAGAAAAGTGAGACATGATTTTTTTTTTTTTTAGAAATTTTATTATGACAAAAAGTTAAAAAGCATTTCTTTCTTCAAAATATCCTCCTTTAGCCTTGATTACTGCAGCATAAATTTTTGGCATACGTTGCAAAAGTTTGTTAAAATATAAGTTTGATAATTGATTTCATTCTTTTTTCAATGATCAAGAACTCTTTTTTCACCCCCCCCCCCATTCCTCTATCAAGTCCATCCCATGCTAATTCTGGAGGTGGCTTCAAACTTTTGAACTAATCTATATAATTTAGATTTATGGTTAGTGTCGCAAGTGTTGACAAAATATGAAATTATTTTTATTCATAATTATAAAATTATGAATATACATTACTAGCAAATAATAAAAATTCAGCAAATATTTTTTTTTTGTCTTCCCTCATTTGATTTATATCCGGGAAAAAAAGTTATTTCGTCTGAAGAACTATTTGAATGTTAATGACCAAAACTATAAAAAAAATACCAAATTATTTGTTGTTTGCGGGGGTATCTTATCTAGGAATATGATCCAGTTATTTCCAATTATACCGTTTTTTTTTTTTTTTTTATATACAGGTTAATATCTTTGAATATATTTTTTTCGAGTAGCATATGAAATACCATTTTAATACTCAAAATTCTACACCGCACACCAAAATTCCCAATCAACCATCATTTTCTGTTCAGCTGACAATCGCCAACGCAACAGTTGATATCGCCCACCGGTGGCCGATATCGCCTATGTTCAGTCTAAGATATACCAAAGTAAACGTTGTACTCAGTGTCACATCAGAATGTCCAAAGAGTTAAATCAAGTTCACCGAGTACATAATCGGGACTCAAAATGTCAGTGGGTGCACAATCATGAAGTGAACCCAGCTGAACTTAAAACATACGCAAACAAGATAATACGATGCTATAAAAACACTCGACCGACTAGGAATCCACAGGATTCTTCACACTCGCAAGAGAAGATCGAGCGTTCAAAGAAAGAGCTGAAACCACATACCCTCGATTCGTCCGATGTTAATTTCAGAAAATGAATAAACAGTTGTTTTTATGCATGGAAAACTTATTGGCGTATTGTTATTAGACGTTATTAACACAAGCGTATATGGGAGGTCTTTATGGAAAGTATCAATTCATTTAATATTAATGGACAAATAGCCTATTTAGAGAAATGCCTATTTAGAGAAATGCCGACTTATTTCTCTTTCAATTATTTCTTTTGTAACATCAAATGCTTTTCAAAACGGTCTGCATAGTTCTTTCGGGATCACCATCAGTTTTTCATTCCCTTCAATTTTGCTCACTCCGTTTCAACGGAGATTCCAGTTTGGAGAAAAACCAAAAGTCACAATGAGTAGAATCCAGGCTGTAGGTGGATGCTGACAGAGCCGAGTAATACGCCATTTTGCCAAGCAAAACCATAACGTGACGTGAAAAATCTATTCACTAGGTCACAGAGTACACAAGCTGACTCACTGGCACCTCAACATCTGACTGACGAGTACAATGAAAGAAAAGTGTTTATTGACGCACGCACAGTAAGATTCTTTTCTGATTGGTTGCCAAGTTACATCAAGATTACGCAAATTGTTTCCGAGATAGTCAAGATGGCCGGGCCGATTCATTCTGAACAGACCTCGTGTAAAAGAGGCTGCCATAGAATGATAGGATCGTAGGCTGGAATTTTTGAATTACTTACGTGACCTTATGCCACTTTAGCTTCAGTTAATTGCTACCTGAAATTGGTAAACGTTAATAATACTAACTAAAATATGAAATGCTTGGCGAAATGTCATGGAACTCTTATATTTAAAAGAAAAACTTAAAGACATTTTCACTCTTATTTTGATGAGTTTCTTAACTAGAGGCGCCATCATCTTTTCTCTTTTGGCTCATTGGTTATAAAAAAAAAAAAAAAAAAAAAAAAAAAATGAATTACTACTTCACCAATAAAAAGAACAAGTTGAAAAAAAAAAAAAAAAAAAAAAAAAAAAAAAAAAAAATAAGACACTGACATTTTGAATCAATATTTCGCTTACTTGAAAACAAATAAAAAGTTACAAACCAATTTATTATCGAGAAATAAATTTTGTTTGTTTTAATTGCGTATTCTCTTATGAATAAAATTTCGTGCTTCCAGGCAAGGAGAATCATTTTCGTGTATTTGTTAGTTGAAACCCAACATTACGTTTTTTTTTATGCAAGAAAAAAAAAAAAAAAATCCCACATCAGCCCCGAGTAATTATGTTAAAAGATATAAGTGTCGACCAAATTAAACTATATTTACACCTTCGAGAATAAATTGTTCTGAGACTTACATTCATGATTTCATAATTCATTATTAATTAAAATAAATACCTTCATTAATTAATGTATTAAAATTCTGTATATTGCTGCAAGGTACGATCGGATCAACGCTGATAGATCATAGTTGCTGCTTCTTCAGAAGAATATATTTCTAAAAACTAAAACAGACAAGGTATTTTGATTTAATTTTTATCTTTTTCCTGTATACGTGCAAGTGTCTTTTCTAGGCGACTTTTTATTAAGGTGCCTCCAAAAAAAGTAAAGAAAGCGATACCTAAGGTTTAAAAGACATTTTTAAAAAAATGAGAAATCTTTCTAGAAGCTTTTGTTTTAGTTTTAATTCCAATAATAGATTGAAAGTAATATTTCCAATAAAGAAAATACTTTGCTCTATTTCAAACCAAATTTAAGGTGATTGGATTTTTCAATCACTAAAATAGGCCATATTAACAAATCAGGCAACACTATAATACTTTTTATTAAAAATTCTTTAAAAAATAAAATATACTTTACAGAAACTTTGGGGAATATTAATTAATTTAAAATTTAATTACTTTTAGTTTAAAATATATTCCTAACAGGTTGGTCCATGAACAGAGCTGTTAATTGCTCTTTTTCCACGATATTAACGATCTGCCTAAGAACATACAGGTATCCATAGATTAATGGGTTTTCGATTAGTGTGCTAAAAATTTTATATACCAAAAATCCGTACATGATACTCAATTAGTGCGGCAAAACATTCTTCAGTTTAACTATGGTAATTAAAAATTGATGTTTTTATAGTTAACGTAGGTACCTCCAGGAAATCGCTAAAAAAAGAGGATAGCATGATGAAAAAACGCCAAACTTGAAAAAATTTTATCGTCTAAATGTTTGTTATTATAAAGAGGAAAAAAAGTTTTTTTTTTTTTTTAATTATTTTAAAAAAAATTCTTTTTTAGAACATTCTAAATTTTGACTAAAATAACTTTGTTTCTCTTTGTATCAGCGGAACTAGTAAATAACACAATTTTTAGCACGTTTTTTTGCTATGACACACATTAATTTGGAAAATCTTGCAAAAATATAAATAATTGTCGGATGTTAATGAAACTTTCAGGAATTATTCACAGATTATAAAATTAGTTAAAAGCCGCATCAGGTTTCCTAAGTGTCCTTATGAGATAGATTTCTTTTTTTAGCGGGTTGTAAATTGTATCATTTTGACTAATCAGAAGATCCGCAGTAATTAAGAAATGTAATTTTGTGTTTATAATCGGGCTGTAATTATAAAGTACGGAAGACCAACCAGAATACAATTAAGTTGCGTTATTTGAGTTAAGCATTGTTCTCCGCTGTTAAGGCCTTTACTTTTGTGAAACATGTGGATTGATTTTTCAATTTCAACTGAGAAGGGTACCTACAAGTATCAGTATCATCTCATGAAATTTATATGATCTTATTTTTTATATTAATCTCAGTTATGACATTTTTCCATAAATATCAAAATTAATAAAATGAAAGGAAATACAAATAACAGTAAAATGTAATAAATGTACATAAAATTATAGTATTTTATGTACACTTTTGATAAAATTTCATAAGAAATGTACCTATGAATTAATTAGATACCTTTCTTATGAAATATGAAATTTAATGTCACTCTTAACAGTCTTATTTTAATTTCTTTAGAATATATTTTCCATAAAAAAAGTAAACGTAAATGTGAAAGCTAAGTACAAAAAAAAATTAGAGCGCTGAAAGTTTTCCTTAAAAATAAGGAGGTAAATAATTTGTTCACTTAAATGTAAATTATTTCACTTTTCTCCTTCCGTAAAACAAATTAGCCTGACGGAATCCATCAATATGTCATTCATCACCTGTCAAGTGACGCGAAAGTTTATGACCTGCTTTGTTTTATTTTCAAATTACATTTTTTCGGCGCAGAAGCTAAGTTAAGCTTGGTTCAAAATATTTTAAATAAACATAATTTCTGATTTTCTTAAAATAAGTTTTGAAAAAAATGATAATGATATTTAAAAGAATTTCAAAGTGAGATTTCCAGTTTCTTTATAAAATGGAAAAAAAATGGTCAATTTTGCTGACTCAAAAAAAAGATTTTTAACGAAAATTTCGGACGTGCTAGGAACGATTAAAAAAATGAAAAAAATAATACCCCCAAAATACTTTGATCTTTCCTCTTAAAAATAAACATTTAGACGATAAAATTTTGTTTCGTCAAGTTTGGCGTCTTTTTAATCATGCAGTGCTCTTTTTTTTTTTTTAGCGATCTCGTCGAGGTACTTACTTTAACAGCTCAACGTGTGTGTGTGTGTGTGTGTGTGCTTTGTAACATTCAATGCCTCACAAACCAAACTAGTAGCGCTTGATCATCATTGAGCAGACCTGGAATGGGGATCCCTTGAGAGACAAGACCACCCCAGACCTCATGGGGAACTCCTATATACGAGCCATTGTAAAAGATGCTGGCAAAATGGTCAGTTCCTTGTACCGTTCCAGTACATACGGGACTCATGCTGGCATGTTCTACCTTTACAAAAACCAGAACAGAAAGTGAAACTGATGTATGGCTGCCATTTTCTATGTTGCAGCTGCCCAGACTTCCCTCGCCAGTCTTGAAAGAATTCAAATGTGATTACGAAGCTTTGCGGATGATGAGTTGTTTTCCACCCTACAACCCCTTTCCCACGGACAAAATTTAACAAGCTTCACACTACTCCATCGCTATTTCCATGGCAAATGTTCTGACGAGCTACATTCCAGTTTCACCAGTTTTAATCTTCACAACTAAAACCCACCGCGCAACATACATTGGGGGTGAATTATTATTAATATTCCCTAGGACATTCCCTAAGATTACTCTGACCAACAGGCACAGGAAAAAAAAGCGAGACGACGACCGAGAAGTTGTATGACAATGATAAGGATATTAGTCCTTCTATAAATAAGTGTGCACTCGTATGTGTAAAACCTTTAAATGCATTAAAAGATTATCTATGAAGCAACAGAAATCTTTGTACATATTTCTTTAAAAGCAGGTTTAGAGTCAACCTGTGTTTTATTGTAGCTAGCGAATAGGTGATAAAAGCTCTCCGCAGAGGAAGAATGATGACTTGGAACGAGCTGTCAGGCATTTGTCCTAATGGGGAAAGAAAATATTGTTGAAATGCGTTATTTCAAATTATTTGACTGAGAAAGTTAAATGTATCCTTCATTCATATGGATACATACATTTTTAAATATATGACCAATATCTGTAAAGCCACATTAATTAATAATTAAAAGTAGAAGGGAAAACGGCTTACCTCCAGGAACAAAACGCGTTCGTATGTGTCTGGGGTGCAAGATACTCAGGAAACAAAAAAAAAAAAACAGCCGACTCAAAAGTTACAATTAAAGAAGAACCTGATCTCGTAGCTTTGAGAATTTTCGAGGTGAATTTGTAGCTTATGCAAATTTCCCGGTTGAAGTCACTCGATAAAAAAAAAAAAAAAAAAAAAAAAAAATTGAGCCGCATGAGAAGAGATTGACGCTCGGATAGTCGCGGCGGTTAGCAGTAATTTCACCGATTGTGATCGATAAATAAAAAAATAAAAAAAAAGTGATACTACAAACAGACGTACCTTTTTTTTTTTGCAACAAGAATCACGCTGGCAATTTCAAAAGCGTGCTTTGTTGTTGCCAGCGAATAAGTGGCAACAATTCTTCAACAAGCAGAGAACGGTTTCTAGTTTGGAACAATGTGTTGTCAGTCATGGAATTTAAAATATTACGTTGTCCCACATGAAATGACACATTTTTTCGTTGTTAATCCGGGCGTCTAACGCAGTAAAACCTCTTTAGTATATATATATAAAAAAAAAATCTTGATTTATTCGAGATTCTTTCCAGATAATTTTTCTTTCAATTTATTTTGTTCCTCATAAGCCGAATGAAACAATGTCCAGTCATCTTACTGTATGAGTACAAACTGGGAAAAAAGAACCATTTTTGAATCGAATTATTACTGGCAATGAGAAATGGATACTTTTTGACAACAGTAAGAGAGTTGGCCATTGATTAGATGCAAGTGAATCACCAAAACCACCAGTGCACCCTAAAAAGTTAATGATTACTATCGTGAAAGAGGAGAGAGAAGTGGGCACTTACGGACGGGTTGCTTCAGCCTCGGGGGAATTGTGTCCAGCTAAACTGGAAGCAAGTGACCAACTAATATTTATGGTCTTGGTAGAAGGAGGATTGTGGGAAGCGGTTAGCCTCCTTATAAAAATCGTCCTCCGTACTCTCACGAGACCTATTTTCTCTATCAGCCGACGCGTGACTGGTTAATTGTCGTGCTGAAGGATTATTACTTTTTTCCTTCTCTGTTATTAGACCTAGTTGGAGCTGGTCACAAGAGGGGGACTCCTTTTGCAACCCTTACCAGGCTGTTGCTGCTCTCTTCTGGGTTTTTTCCCCCTTTTTACTGTGTCGAAAGTTTGTTTTGTTTTTTTCGACATATTGCAAAAGGATCTTCTACAGAAATTTGCTAGTTATTTGTTACCGACATTTTTTTTTTTTTTTTTTTTTTAAAATGGAGGTTACCAAAGAACAGCTCGTTCACAGGTTGACTGTTCTTAAAATCAAAGTCGAGGAACGACTGAAGTGGTGTCGTGGAGACAGAGTAACATCTCATGTTTTCTCTGTCTTCCGAAAGGATATTCTGCAATACATCTTCGAAATGGAGACTTGTATCACAAAATTAGAGCTGGACTTGCTTGAGACTCGAGTTGAATGGACGCCTCGACTAATGAAATACCACCGAGAACTGGGCGATCTGGATGGTTAATTTTCTCCCAGATCCTACTTGGATCCTGTTTCCCAGTCCTTTGGGGTTCCGTCAACACCGGGAAGAAGTTCAGCTTCCTTTGTTGTCAAACCACCGCAAATACAAATAACGGGGACCACCTTTAGTGGACTTGAGATAGCTGACGACCACATGAGTTTTCAGAAACTGTGTGGTTGGCATGGCCAATGACTGAAAGATTAAACTTTCTGAAATGCTCCCTCTCCAACAGAGCTTTAAGACTGATTAACCATTTGAGTTGCACGGATGCCAACTATCGGCGTGCTCTTTAGGTATTAAAGAGGGAGTATTTGGACATTGATGAGATAATCGACCAAATATTTCAGGACATTCTAGACGATGTCCCTTTTAGAGACATCTGCTATTCCCGATCGGAGTGAATTCATCTCCAGGACTGCCTCTCTCTTGGAGGAGCTGGGGAACTCCTTTTCTTGCGACTTTTCGGCGGATGATTCTGGCGGAGCTCGCCTAATGCCCAAGATTCTCTTCCAGAAATTTCCCAAAGAATTGAAGGTAGAAATGATAGGATTAACGGGTAAACGAACACCATCATTGTCTGCCATAACTTACAAGTGAGGCAGTCAAACGATTACGGGTTAAGGGAGGCGCGTCTGCTGATTCTACATTCACCACTTCTCAAAAAACCGCACGAAGGGCCACTGTTACTTCTTCCTTTCATGTGGATTCCAACAACCTGACTTCTGCTGGTTTTTCCCGTAGCTTGCCCCCCATCTTGTTGGTCACTTTCTTCAGTGGAGAAAAAACGGTGTCAGTTAATTGCCTTTTGGACACTGTTAGTGGGCGGTCATACTTGTCTGCTGATGTGCTTGGGTTCATTTGAGACTGTTGGAGTCAGTTGTCGGCTTGGACTTTTCACCCTCCTTGGTGAGTGTGACCGGAAATTCACAGAGGTAGTTCTGGGGGTTGACCTTGGTTCTGGTGAGGCTTTGACTTCCTCTGTTTTGGTCACTGATGCAATAGACTTGTCTCTACGACTGGCTCACTTGTAGACTCTGTTGGGTGCCTTTAGGGCGGCTAACTATAGTTTGGCTGGCCAATTTGAGGCTGGGTCAGACCTTGTACTTTTCAAGGGCATTATTGGGTTGGACCTTATTCATCGATTGATTACATTGAAGTTGGTCCCCTGTCTGAGGGATTGGGCCTTTTCTGTTCAGTCAGGTCTGGTTCCTTTTGGAGCTGTTGACTCCTTTTTGTCAGGAGACAAGATCCCTTGTGAAGTGGCCCACCTCTCCTTTAATACTGTAATGGAGGATACTCCCGAAGTGAATTCCTCATATTTGTGCTTCGATCTTGAAAACCAACCAACCTACCTTGACGGAGTCTTTTCCTGACAGTGCAGTACAAAGAGGATTGGAACAGATGTTTAGCATGGAGTCCCTAGGTATATCGGACGAGGACAAATTTGATAAATATGTGTGGATTCCACATCGACAGGTTTTCAGGTCTGACCCAACAGCCACTACCAAAATCAGACCTGTGTTCAGTTGCAGTCTGAAGACTGGTGGTGGATTGTCCCTGAACGATGCAGCTTACTCTGGGGTCAATCTAACTGGACATATGTTGAAATTATTATTGTCTTTCAGAACTAACAATTACGTCCTGCTAGCAGACATTCTGAAGGCATTCTTGATGATTCTTAAGTTGGAGGCTGACAAAAACCAGTTCTGTTTCTTCCTTAAAGATGGGGATCGTCTTTGCTGTTTTTGATATACCACCTTGATATTCGGGTTCACCTCAAGCCCTTTTGTACTGGGGTGTATTCCGAAACTACATGCAGCAAAATACCCACTAGACGCTTGCCGCAGGATGACTGAGGACAGATTTTATGTGGACAACATTGTAACATCGGAAGCAGACCCGGTGAAGAACGTTTGCAGGAAGGCGGCTTTGTTATTCAGTCCTGCAACTCCAACAATGAGGCTCTCCGAACCAGGAGGAAAGAAGATGGTACACTGAGTGCACATGATGAAGAATGGGAGAAGGTACTGGGTTACCGATACAACCCTCTTTCAGAAGAAATGCACGTGGGCCGCGTCAAGTGTGGAAGAATGGTTTGGGTTGGGATGATCCTCTCCCTACTGCGGTTTTGAGTGATGGGAGGGAGCTTGCTGGGGGACCTGTCTGGACTGAGTGACTTCCATTTTTATCGAAAGGTTCTCGATGCGAGACAGCCTGAAGATATGTACCTCTTTTGCGACGCTTCCACGGAGGCATATGGATTTGCCGCTTACATTGTGCAAAATCATCGATCGTCTTTGGTGTTTGCTAAGGCTAAGGTCGCTCCGATGAAAGAAAACTGCCTGTTTTGGAGTTAATGGATGTTTACTCCGCTTTTAAGTGCCTACCAACAATCCTGGACATCTGTGAAGGGTTTGTTCCAAGTAACTTATGTGTGGCTACTGATGCCCAAGTAGTATTGTCTTGGCTCTTGTCTCAATCCATGGCCAGCAAAAACATTCTGCTAGAAACCGACTCAAGGACGTCCTGCAAATGAACTTTGGGTTGGAGTCCCGTTACGGCCTGAAGACTCTTCAAATATGTGGATTCTGCACATAACCCGGCCGACCTGATCACGAGGAGAGTGACGTTGAGGAAGTTTCGTTCCAACTTCCAATTTTGGTGTTCTGGTCCTTCTTGGTTGTGTGAGGGGATCATCCAGTGGCCGACACAGGATTTGCCTTGTTTAAGCGAGACGTGCCAGCAGATGGCCCGTACTTCAGTGAACTGTTCTATGGTTCTTGACCAAGAATACCTCTCCGTCATACCCTTTCACAGGTTCAACATTTTCTGGGTTACTGAGAGTTACCACACTGGTGTTCAAGTTCATAGCCATTCGGCTAGGACGGGAATGGGACTACAGATCTAAGGCGGCCATTTACCTGATGAGAGTTCTCCAAGGACATGAGTTCCCTTCAGAGGTTGAGTATTTAATGAAGCCGGCAGGAAGATCTGAACCCATTAGAGTTCATGCCTTGGATCTTTTTTTTGGACTCAGATGGGTTAATCAGATCAAGAGGAAGAATCGACCGATCTTCACATCTTACCTATGAAATCAAGAACCCTATCCTGATAGGGAAACACCACCCTGTGACCAGACTTCTTATTTTGGATTGTCATGTAAAGTGTTGTCATCTTGGAACTGGATCTACTTTGGCTGAGTTGAGGCTGAGCGGCTACTGGGTCCCTCAAGGAAGACAGGCCGTCAACAAGGTTCTGGGGTCATGTGCCAGATGCAAACGATACAATTCGCGACCTGTACTGCCGAGTACTGTGGCTAGCTTACCAACCCATCGAGTCGAATTTGAGGTCCCTTACCAGCATACAGGCGTCGATTTCACCGGCCATTTCTGGGTGAATGATGGTAAGCAGGACAAGATGTACTCGCTCTTGTTCACGTGCTTGAATATCAGAGCAATACATATTGAGGTGGTTCCAGGCATGAGTGTGCTATTTTTTCAAGCCCTGGTTCGCTTCACCAACCAAAATGGAGTTCCGGAAGTAATCTATAGTGACAATGCTAAGACCTTTCTGGGAAGCGGAAGACTTTTTAGCCGCCTCTCTGTCTTCCAGGAGTATAAAAACAAGTATGGTTCCTGCGGTTTAAAACTAAAAAACATCCCTCTGTTTTTACCTTGGTATGGGGGAACATGGGAGCATTGCATTAAAACGGTGAAGGATTGCCTTTTTAAGATTCTTGGCAGAGGTAAACTGGATTATTTTACCCTTCTGACAGTGGTCTGATATCCAGAGATCGGTCAAGAAACGACCTCTGACCTATCAGGTGTCTGCTGATAACAATGCTGCGGCTATCACACCCAACATGTTACTTAGGCCCAACAAGAGTCCGGGGCTGGTGTTGCGATTGAACAGAAATGACATCGCTTCTGCAGTACCAGCCAATAGAAAAAGGCTCGTGGAGGCAATGGACCTCAGGAACCAGTATTTATTAAGGTTCCATGAGTCCTGGTACAAGGAATACTTTCTGGAGCTGGGAAGAAGAGTCCCAGGATGAACACGGCTGCGGACAGAGAACCGGCTTCAGAAAGAAGATGTGGTCCTGATTATGAGTCCTCTGAAACTACGACCATTTTTGGGTCTTGGGAACAATTACAGATCTCATCCCCGGTGATGATGGTGTGGTCAGCTCGTGTCCGAAAGGGGGACGGTCTTGAAGAGGTACACTCTTTGAAACACCTCTACCCATTGGAACTTTCCCTGACAGCTAACCGTTCTGCTGAGTTACCAACTAGTGGTCCTGTGTCACCCCCTGGGAGTGCTTTGATTGCAGAGAGGAACGAGGATCTATCATGTTCTGCTGCCATCGATGAGGAGCATGTCTGGTTGTGTCCTGTGTGCAACTCTCCTCAAGGAAATCTGGACATGATTGGGTGTGATTCTTGTGATGAATGGTTCCATTTTCGATGTGTTGGCATTGACAAGGAGCCTCCTAAAAGACAGATGTGGTACTACCCTGAGTGTGTGCCCCAAAGACACAGGGGTAGACCAAGTCAGCTTCCCACCTAATTGGCAATCAGTTAGCCATTTAGAAATAAGAACTCGCCTGTCTGGGGAGGAACATTGTTGCCCCGTTTTTTTTGTTTTTTTCTTCTTTTCTCTCTCTCTTTTCTCCACTTCTTTTGTGTTTTTGCCGTCCAGAATGTGTAAAGGAAAGAGGAAGAGAAGGGGACGGGTTGCTTCAGTCTCGGGGGAATTGTGTCCAGCTAAACTGGAAGCAAATGACCAACTGATATTTATGGTCTTGGTAGGAGGAGGATTGTGGGAAACGGTTAGCCTCCTTATAAAAAGTTGTCCTCCATACTTCCACGAGACCTATCTTCTCTATCAGCCGACGCGTAACTAGTTAATTGTCGTGCTGAAGGATTATTACTTTTTCTTCTGTTACTTGACCTGGTTGGAGCGGGTCGCAAGAGGAGGACTCCTTTTGCAACCCTTACCAGGCTGTTGCTGCTCTCTTCTGGGGTTTCTCCACTTTTAATGTGTCGAAAGTTTTTTTTTTATGACCAATATCTGTAAAGCCACATTAATTCTTATAGATAAACAATTAAAGTAGAAGGGAAAACGGCTTACCTCTAGGAACAAAACGCGTTCGTATGTGTCTGGGGTGCAAGATACTCAGGAAACAAAAAAAACAGCCGACTCAAAAGTTACAATTAAAGAAGAACCTGATTTCGTAGCTTTGAGAATTTTCGAGGTGAATTTGTAGCTTATGCAAATTTCCCGGTTGAAGTCAGTCGATAATTTCACCGATTGTGATCGATAAATAAATAAAAAAAAAGAAGTCTGATACTACAAACAGACGTACCTTTTTTTTTTTTTTTTTGCAACAAGAATCACGCTGGTAATTTCAAAAGCGTGCTTTGTTGTTGCCAGCGAATAAGTGGCAACAATTCTTCAACAAGCAGAGAACGGTTTCTAGTTTGGAACAATGTTGTCAGTTATGGAACTTAAAATATTAGATTGTCCCACATGAAATGACATTTTTGTCGGGGAGGGGGGTGTTAATCCGGTCGTCTAACGAACTAACCCCTCCTTAGAATATTAAAAATAATCTTGATTTAATCAAGACTTTCTTTCAATCTATTTTGTTCCTCATAAGCCGAATGAAACAATGTCCAGTCATCTTACTGTATTACAAACAGGGAAAAAAGAATCATTTTTGCATCGAATTATTACTGGCAATGAGAAATGGATACTTTTTGACAACAGTAAGAGAGTTGGCCATTGATTAGATGCAAGTGAATCACCAAAACCTCCAGTGCACCCTAAAAAGTTAATGATTACTATATACTGATCTTTCAAACGGGTTATTCCTTATTCATTCTTGCTTCAAGGGAAGACAATAACAGCAACCTCGTATTGTGGAGAAATTGGGTGTATGTATGAAAAATTGAAAAAGGAACATGCTAGATTTGCGACTAAGTATGGCCCCAATTTTGCTGCATGACAACGGCACGGCCGCACGCTCGCACGTTTCTCAATTAACTGTCCAAAAGCTGCAGAACCCGAATTATGAAAATTTACCTCATCCTCCATATTCACCTAATATTTCTCCTACTGATTATCACTTATTTAAGAATTTTGAACTTTTCATACGCAATAAAAGGAATAAGGAAGATGCCATCGAAACATTTGAACTATCACATCAAAAGATGATAATTTTTTAAAAGATGCGATCAAGAATTTAGAGATTCGTTGCAGAACAGTTATCAAAGTGGTGTCTATTTCAACTAAATAAATCAGTTATTTAACGAGCGTTTAATTCATTTCCTATAAAATGCATCATTTCATGAGTGACAACCTAATATACTGATTTTAAACATCCTCTCTCGTTTAAGTTAGCAGAATCTTAATGAGTCTGCTTTTTTTTTTTACTGAACCTTAAAAATAAATTTTGTTTATCTTTATTACAGTGTTTTCCAGTTCAAAAATCACAGGAGAGGAAAAAATATAAGCGTCTCTACAGATTTTCTTATCTCAGTCTTGTACAGGATCACAAGGGGAGAGCACTCAATAACAATAGAATGTACTCTACAGTACTAGTAATAGTCAAGCTAAGCTAGAGTGTTTACTATTAACTAATGCCTTTAGTTTGTAATATTTTACAAAGTTGTTTTAATTTCAGATTACTCGTTAAAGAATAGTATTCTAATAATTACAGTTAATTGATGAATACAAACTAAAAACTGGTGGCATTCAACGAGTTTGGTTCTCACGCTTCCCGCCAAATATCAAAGATGTTGAGGTTTATTTGTAATACAAAATGTGGCACAAGGCCAAAAAGGGGAATGGGGAAAAGATCGGTCGTCTTCTGTCTTACCGTTAAACTTAGCTAGACAAACACTGACCCAAATATACAGACAATATTCCTTATTCTTATTTACTTTTCTTACTACATCCACCATAGTACCTCATTATCGCCATGAAAGTACTAATTGGTTTTCTTATGTACAATCCAATGTCTGTGGGGGAGGGGATTAAAATAATTTAAAAATCTAAACTCCAATGAATATTTACAAAATGTACAAAAAACTATGTACAAGGAACTAAAAATAATGTTAGTAATAACGCCCACCCCACAATCCCTACATTTGGCAGAAACGTCAGTTAACGGGACGAAATCAATGCGGGACTTTAATAATATAAAAAAAAATTAAATCAACCCAAGCACTCATTCAAAACACATTTAAATACGAAATTCAAGCCCGAAACGAAAGGCGCCCTGCATCCACCAAAGAACTGACATCACTGACCACCTAACGAGGGAGGGGATGGGAAATGCAAACAAGGTGATAATATTTATTGCACTGAAAGTACAAGTGTGGCGCAAGACCAAAAAATGAGAAAAAGAAATGGTCTTCTCTCTTATCGTAAAATTTAGCCAGCCACAAACACTGACCCAATATTCCTTTCACCAAAACAATGCATTCTTACTTACCATGCTTACCTCATCCACCATAATGCCTCAGAATCTCCATGAAGTTCTAACTACTCCCCATATGTACAATGCATTGTCTGTGCGGGGGGGGTGATAAAATAACAATTTAAAAAAAAATCTAACAACCCCAATGTGTATTTACAAAATGTGTACAAAAACCTATATACAAGAAACTAAACAAAATACTGTTAGTAATAAAACTCTCCACAAACTAAAAGGTGGTAAAATCTGTTCGAGTTCTCTCCCATCTTTATTGTAACTCTTCTACCCTTATGACCCTAAAAGGCATCTACACGGTGGCCATGTTGCAGCTTAAAAAAGCTTCAGTAAGCGTCACTGAAACACATTGTCGTTCATTACAGACCAATATGGCGAGTAACGATGAAACCTGATGTTACACGATGGTAGGTCAGTGTCGAAAGAGTCGAACTGACTAAATGACGAATGGACATAATGTCAAAAAGACGAAGTTTAAAAAGGACAAGACTGAAATGATTTTAGAACAAATACAACAAGGCAGAGATGTCGAATCTACAAAAAATATACAATTATCAAAGACTAAAAAGGCATTTATTGTTGATAGATACATCAGAATTGGAATAATTTGAAGCCATTGCTCACAATCTTTAATTATATTTGGCTAAAGTTGTAATTTTCTCATGAATAAAAAAATATTTTTATTTTTCCCACAATTGTAATTTCTCAAAAAATTACACTCTTTACTGTAGTTTGAATACAAATCCCCGTTCAAAAAGTTAGCAATTATGTAGAAAGTTTGTTTTTCATCGGTGCTTTTTATATTAGTTTAACATTTGAATTATTTACCGGCAAGGTAAATTTTTTAAATTTTAAAATAATTATTTACCGGCAGGGTATTTGCATGCAAAGTAAAATGTTTTTTGTTGGCACATTTCTGGTTATTTAGTCGGTTCGTCTAGTTTTCAGTTCGACACTTTGTTCGCTCGTCTTTTTGTCCTTCGAAACTACGTACAAGGTTACACAGGGGGACAATACAAGTTTGTAGCCAAGTGGGGGGTCTGCCCCCACAAAAATATCACTCCTCCCCCGTTGAAATAGAAGTAATTTTTTAGTGTGAATATTCTTACGGCTTCTACCTGACTTAACCCTCCAATATTCTGGCGACTGTACCTAAACTTTGTTAACCAATACTAAAAAAATACATATAACACTTTATGAATGAAAATTATTCTATTTTGACTAACTAAAAGGAATTACAGATTTTCCTGCAGAGTATTGGAGCATTCGTTCGTTTCAAGTAATCATTCATAATAATGTATCAATTGATCATTCACAATAATGTATACGTAAATAAACCGTCCTGGATAAGACGATAAACTAAATCCACCAACAACAACAACAAGGCCTGTGATCAGGAGGTTTTGAGAAGCGTGGAACCACTTAATTGCTAGTGTTCCCAGGCCCACGTTGACTCGGGGCGATAGTACCTGTTAGGGTCCCAAACTATGGACAAATAGTTGACCCCAAACTGGGGTCGAAGCACTATGAATGTGTAAAAATATGTTTTAATACCAGTAATACATTTTTAAAGGTTATTATCAGCAATGAATTTAAGAAAAACTTTTTACCAGCAATACATTTTTTGAAAAAAATATTACCAGCAATAAAAGTCTTATGGGCATTAAATAACCCATTGAGGTTGATATGCCGTAAAACAAACCAAACCGTAAATAAAGCATAACTTTCTGAGCATGAAATAATGTATGAATAACGGCAAAAGGAAAACTTAGTCGACGCGTCTCGTTTTCTAAGAGAATTTATCAAGTCAAAGGACGAAAGGACTTTATCTGAAATTTTTACAAAGAATTGTATATATTGAATGTTGTGTTTGTTTCAATTTGACATTGGGGTCTATATATTGTATATTGTCTGTCGGAGGGGATATGTTGGATAATATTTGAATTAAAAGTTCATTGAATTTTCAATGTTAAATTTGTTTCTTTTTATTCATGAGGTTGGGATTTTGTCTTGTTACCGTTGCTTACGGCTCAGTTATGAAGCTAGAGTTTGTGTAATGAACGAAATTCTTATAGAGTCAACGTGAATCGATGGAGAATGTAATTCTTTAAACAAACAATATTATAAATTAATATTATCCACGAACGAAAAAAAAAAAAATCCAAATGTAAAGCATACACAACGAATCATTGGAAACTATTTACCTGATATGAAGACCAATGATCAAAACCTCTCGGCAGGGACAGCGAGAATTCATTCCCAGCATGCCGCAGTTTAAGGGAAAGGAAAATTGGCGCGCAATTGTTTAAATACTCAGTCATCGGTTCTAAGGGAGATAATTCATATTTTTATTTTTATATAGACTAACCGTTTATTTCAGTAATCCTCAGCGTCAACCTTTTATATACGGGGGTGGCTGGCGTTTGTCTCTTTCTTCCATAACTTTGCGAAGTTAGGAGAGTCGACGTAGTCTTAGAGTGTCCATATATAGTTTATACGGATCATAAAACATGTCCGGGTCCGTGAATGATAAACCCTAAAGGTTAGAATGGCTTTGAAAATTTAACTGTTCACTTTTTTGGTGACACCAGCTGCTACTAATGATTCAGATTTGACGGGGGGCGGTTGAATTAAATGCGGCGCAAAGGCTTTAGAGGAAAAGGTCGATCAAACATAGTCTTAGCTAAAGGCAAGTTGGCCTCCTTGCTTACAGAAGGATCAAGCTCTTTTAATGTGTCTTCTGAGGCGACAGAATACGCAGAAAAAAAGGAAAATCGGAACGCGGATAAGCGAATAAAACCGTGACTACAAGCGCGAATAGAGTTTTCGGCTTTAACCATCTTTTCACCAGGGCCCGGTCTGAGCTCGGCTCATTCGACATTTGGCTGACTTTCCTGTTAAGAGAAATGGGATGCGCTGAAGCATTGGCCTGGATAATTTTCATTTTTGTTCCTTTGCTGCAATTTATAACTGGATGAGGCAGGGGTCTTTGCCCCGACGCTTCACCAGGGTGATCAGGTTGCTGCGTAAGGACAAGAATGGTGGGGATATATTTCGCCCTTTATATTAAATTATAAAGATTTGCAACTTGAACGAAGGGCAACGATTCAGAAACCTTCAAATGGTATTGATCTTAGAACAAGTCGACAGTGACCGAAAACGAATTGACCATCACGAAGGTCCTGTCGGCGGCCGGTATTTTCGCTCGCCCGACTCTTTTATTCCTTTCGTATTGTCTCGAATTCTTGAAAACGTTCCTTCCGCAAGTTAACTCCGGTCCTGCGCGGAATTACCCTGCCTTGGCCAGGTATTCTGCCTAATTTCGATCTTGTGTCGAAATTTTGAAATTGACAGAAGTCAACTTAAAGATGGTAACAACCAGGATCAGCGATTCTGTGGGCTTGCGGGGTGCGTGGAAGAAATTTCTTCCCGGACCTTTCCTCTGGACGGATGGGGCGATCAAGATATTCTGGTTCGGTCCTGATCTCCAGTTGGAAATGAACTGGTCGGAGGTACAAGGGAAAGGTCGCGGTTAATCTGTGGTCTCGGAGGAGACTTTCCCTGAAGGGAAGGGCGGAAGTATGTGTTTCAATCCGATCCTCCTCTACCGACTCTCTTGCTTCCACTCCCGTATGCCCGGCTAATGTCATTAGTCAGGACCTTGTTCTCTTTTTCTTGTGGAAAAATCTCGCGAAAAATCCCTCTGAGGGCGGTCTGGGGATGCCTTTGAGATCCGTCAATATATGCTTCGCATTACCTTTTTAGACCGAATGTGTTCGAATGAGGAGGTGCTTTTTGGAAAGAGGACGTCCAAAACATTTTCCAACCCTGAAAAAGTGCACTCGACGTGAACAAGAGGCCGGCCGTTTACCACGTGCCGAGTGCTCTTTTTATCGTGAATGAACGGGCTTCGGATGGTCTCTCCAACGCCCAGGCGTTGTCTCGCAAGGCATTATATCAAGTTTTAGTTAGGGGGTCCGTACAAGATGATTAGCTCGGTCTTACGAAGCAGGAGCTCAATGGCCTTGGGCGCCCGGGTTGAAATGTCTCAATAACGATGATCACTCACCTGGCTTTCGTGAAGCCCTTCGGCAACAAAGCAGGCTTGGAGAAATATCCAAACTGTCGTCGCTGTACGGGGGAAGTTATTCACGCCTTCTTTCAGTGAAAAAAGTTTTTGAAGGCCTCATGGTTCGCATGCTGCATAGAAAGTTTTTTATCCTGGAAGCCAGTTCTGTTTGTAGCAATGTGGTGCCGCAGATGACGAAGGCTGAACACTATGTGTTCTGCTGCTTAATGAGATTTGGACGAGCGTCAAATTTCATGAAAAACTGATCTTGTTCTTTAAGCATCAGCTAAAGTCAAGATCAGGACGGAAAACGGCAGCTCACCTCATCGGAATTCAGAAATGTGCCGAAAAGGGGCTGAATTTGGATGCCAGTTAGGCATTAAGGATATTGTTTTCCTGGGTTGAACATAGGCAACCCATCCCGGAGTTAAATTAGATTAAATTATTTTCTTTTAGTTTTCTATTCTGGTAAATAATTAGCTAGGGTGTATTTGCTCATTGGTCCTTTTTATTTCTGTCCCCATTTTCTTTTCCTTTGGTTTAACGTCAGTTCTCTGGTAGATGCGGGCGCTTTTCGTTTTTCGTGCGGGTGTTTTTTCGTATTTGTTGTTGTGTAACAGAGTGTGCCTGTGTGAATGCTTGGGATGAATGAGTGTATGTGGCTTTATTTTTCAAAAGTCCTGCATCGATTTCGTCCGGTTAAATATTTCTGCCACATTCAATAGTTTGTGGGGGTTTTATTACTAACACTAATTTTATTTGGTTTCTTGTAAATAGTATTTTGTCATTTTGTATATATTTCATTGGGGATCTTTTAGAATTTGTTGTTTTTTATGCCTCCCCCACAGACAATATTTGTACATAAGGGGATCATTTAGATGGAGTCAAAGAGGCATTTTGGTGTATGTAGCAAGAAAAGGTATGGATAAATGTGTTGTTTTGGTGAAAGGATTATTGTTCTGTATGATAGGGTCAATTGTGGCTAGCTAAGTTTTAAGCTAAGACAAGGGATGACCGTCCTTCAAACCCCTTTTTGCCTTGTGCCGCTTTTTGTACTAATGTACAATAAATATATCTTCCATAACTTGGCGCTGATATTACGTGACATTAACTCAGTTGCAATTAATGCTGTGGGGTGGGGATACTATTACGAACACGGTTTTCTTTGGTTTATTGATGGTCAGAAATTGGTGAATATGACAGTAAAGACCAGGGCAACAGTCTGAATAATGTAAATAGAGTGAAAAAAAAAAAACTCTTGTAATGTAGCCATACGGTTATTAAGAAATGGTTTGAATATAATTTGATGTGTAGAGCTTTGCATAAGTGAGGCTGAAATGGTTGTGTAAAAAAAAAAAAATATATATATATATATATATTTTTAGATTTTTTTTAAACAAAGGAGAAAGTAATATGGAGCTGATGATAACAATAATAAGTGTTGTCGTTGTTGTATTCAGAAAGAAAAACGTCAACTGGTTTTGAGATTTGAACAAAAGAAAAATTAAAAAGCGACCACGAAAAGAAAAGGGAACAACGAAGGAAAATATAAAAGGTAGCGCCATGACTATTACGGCGACGTTTTCATCGTCGAAATAATCACTTATAGTCGCGTAATAGTTTGTTCTTTTGAACGAAACTTAAAGAAAGTAGAAAGGAGAAAAGAGAAATATCTACATATTTGGAGAGATATACGATTATTTTTCGATAGTTGCTTGTGAAAGTTTACCACAAAATTAGATTTCAATTTATTTTGAACATTTTATGAAAATACGAGATTTTTCACATTTTTGAATTTTAATTTATAAACCTGAAAACCTCAAAGAAATCCAGCGGCACGTGTGAATTTGCCATCCTTCCCAACTCCTTTCGACAGTCGAATGGATCGAAACAAAGGAACGTTTTGTTAATAATAATTATAATTATTTTGATGAGCCGAACAGAATTGTAATTAGAACTTGTTATCTTGTCTAAGTGTTTGGCACACAAAGGAAAATCTTCTGCAATTTTGTTTTGTAAATTTCATATAGCGTGCTATTATTATTATTATTTTATTTTAATAAATGTAAATTTCTTTCAAATTTCCCATCAGAATAAGAGTCTTTGTTTTTTCGTTTGCGTCATTCCTACTACTCGGGTAAAGAACTTTGACGTTCTCTCTTCTTCTTTTCCCTCCAAAATCCGTTTAATCGACAAGTACCTGATGAAGGCCGGAAAGCACAACGGCCGAGGCGTTGTGATAAGGGCAATAGTAAGCGTATAAATAAAGTAAATTAGAAAGGAAAACTTTGACTGTGTTAATCTTAAGGTGATGGATGACAGACGTTTGACTATAAATCAAATAGCCAATGCTGTTAATAAATCCCGTAAGATAGTTGAGAATATTCTGGACAATGAACTTGGCATAACGAAGGTTTAATTGAATTGGTCAAAACACATTAAATAAATATGGCTTCCTTCTGAATGTCTTACTGCGTTCCTTCCGAGAGACAACCGTAGCAGATTAATCGAGACACGTACGCATAACATACCAAAGGAAATCAGACGATCGATTGTGACTCGCCATTTAGAAAAGACCACCCAAGTAAGGTCTTTTCGTTTGTTTCTGATTGTAACTGGAGGTTAGCGTTGATGACGTCAGAGGCAACCAGATACAAACATTCGATACGCAAAACCGCGTCTAACACAATAAATAAATAAATAATTTTAGATCAAATAATTTCTGATCACTCAAGCTAGGTCATCACAAAAACAAGAATTGAATTTTTACCTCTGTGCTTTTGAGATATTTTTTTTCGGACTGCTATCCTCATATTGATTGTTTTTACCATGTTTTATTTTTGTGACGGTCTGCAAACTCTAACCTGTAAACATTTAAATGCAATATTAAATGTTATCTACTGTCCTCCTGTTTACTTTTCTTTTATTCTCACTCCTTAACAATTTTTCTGTTTCTAACTCTTCCACAACGAGTAACCCATTGTGTCTTAGTGGCTCTACTACCTTGCATGGGGTGAACTCGACTAATTTTTTTAAAATCATACATCATTAGCTCTTCCTTTTTGTTGTGACTGAGCCCCCCCCCACACACACACACATTTTCTTTCGATTTGTGGTGGGGCTAAGAATAACGTGCTAGTGTCGTTTGAGATCGGTTCTAATAGCTATCTTTATGGATGAACCACTTTGAACTACTGGGCAGTGACGTGGCGAGGACGTGGCCATTGAGACAGTAGACTGGTGCTCACAATTCTTAAGGAGGTCAAATTTTAAAATAAAAATAGAATAGTAGTAACAATGACAATAAAAATAACCCGCCTTTTCTAGGTGAGATTCATGCAGTAAATATAGAAAAATAAAATAATCCAAACTTATCAGATGTTTACAAAAAACCGAAAATTATAGTCCATTTTCATCTAGGATTTCAACACTGTTATTGACAAACTTGCACAAATTAAAACCAGGGATTTAAAATAAATTTCAGTATATTGGAATTAAATGAGTTCTATGAATTTGGGATGACGAGGAAGGCGTCATGCTAAAGCTGTGAAATCATTCATGCATTAATTTCAACTTTTATTAATAATTGCATTTCTTTTTAGAGGAATGAGGATTGGCTAACCATGAAAGATACTGGAGGTGTGAAAACTTGACTTGCATTGATTTCAATTCTTCTTATAAATAACTACATTGTTCCTTTTCAGGTTAACTGATATCTGACCATTCAAAGATTTTAAAAGTAATTAGTAGCAAAATATTCTCTTGAAAATCGAAAAAAATTAGCATCGTGTCATAATCAAGTGCCCGCAGAAAAGGTGTTTAGCCCCCGACGGACGTTCATGCTGACATGATTTCTATATTAGGGGATGACGCTGTAGATTTATCAACTATGCAAAAGTAGGCAGCTGAATTTAGGAGTCGAAGGGATGTTCTGTAACTACGACCACAGAGGAAAACTTTGATCGTTTTCCCCATACGTTGATAGATGACAAACGATTAACTATAAAACAAATAGCCAATTCTATTGACATATAACAGAGTTGTGAATATTCTGCACAATGAACTTGGCATGACGAAGGTTTTTACTCGGTGAGTGCCACGTCTTCTAACACCTGATCAAATGCGCACCAGGCTGATCCCAACTCACGAAAATCTGACAATGTTTGAAGCAGATTGAGCTGGTTTCCTTGAAAGTTTCGTAACCCAGGATGAATACTAAATTCATCACTTTCAGCCAGAGATATTCCATGAAGAGGAAACACTCCTCCACACATTCTCCAAAGGACGTTTCATCTGTAGTGAAGAGAATGACATCAGTTTTGGGGGATGCTAAAGGTAATGTGTTTATTCACTATCTTCAAAAGGGCCACACCATCAATAGAGAGTACTATGCCAACTTGCTGAGACAGTTAGAAATGGCTATCAAAACCAAACGCCTAGAAAAACTGACTTGTTTCATTAGGACAACGGCCCAGCACACAAGTCATTGGTTTCGATAGCTGTTGTGCGTGACTGTGGCTTTGGACTGGTTGATCACTGATTTGACGATCATCTGTTCCCCAACATGAAAAAAACACTTGCCTGAAAACCAATATCGCAGATGATGACGTCATATCCGCAGTTGGTGCCTTTTTTGACTAACAGGAGGAACAGTCTTCTGTCAACAGCCAGGGGTCAGTTTACCTGGAAATAAACAATTTATTTATCAATAAGAACAGTTGAAATGCATCCAAGATTTCACAACTCTGGCACCACTATGAACATTTCAGTCTTCCCACCCCTCCTTGTAAGTGGTCATCCAAAGGGGCACGGTCAAGTGAATAGGCTGGCGCTATAGAAGAATAATTCTCAGTCAAACTTTACCAATTTTTGCTGGGTTTTGGAAAGAGATTTGAGGTCTGCGGGCCTTATAAAAGACGACTTTCCTCCGAGTGGCCAATTCCGAATGCTTTTTTTTTAATCCATTACTGCTTTTCAACGGTCCAATTAGAATTAGTACTTGTCTGAATTGAATGTGTAACATCGCGAAAGGAGCTCGCCATTCCCAAGATCTTTCCAATCCGAACAGATACACAGGAATTACCATCTTAGGCCTAATGAACTTTTCAATCCAGCCTCCTACTTTAACCCATTAATGACCAGCATCACATCTGACATGAATTTTAAGTTTTTAAAAAATCCAGTGTTAATTATAGGTTTTTACTTGCAACCAATTAATGTCCACCGTTCAATTTGGGGGGATGTTGGGTATCAATGGGGAGGGAAGCGATTATTAAAAACAGGTTTTATTCAAACTATGACAAGATCCCAAAGAAATAAAACTAAAATAAAAGGTTCATCAATGTTTTTGAATAAAGTGCCTGAACAAAATAACTATTTCCATGAAATCTTGTCAATGTTAAAATATAAATAACCATTAATTAATGTTAAAATATAAATAACCATTAATGGCCAACCTGTAAATAAGATTTATCTAACAAAAACCCAAAATAAAATTAATTGAAGATATTCCTTTAATGTTCATTTTCCTCTTTTTGTTAATTCGTATTCTTAATAAGCAATATGGGAGCTCTGACATGTTCTGCAGGGTTGGGGAAAAATAAACCCCAAATTAACAAGTGGGTGGTCGTTTATTTGTCACCATAGAGCAGTAATCTTCATATTTCCGGCTTCCTGCAAAATGAACTTGGTTAACTCTCCACCCATGGAGGAATGGTCGGAAATCAGAGAGGTTCGCAACGCCATGTTATATCCCAGTAGGATAGGTAGATTTTGGATCTGTAGTATTTCACTCAATTTGAAATTTGGGATTTGACATGATAAATAATGATACAAAATATTTTTTTCCAAAATCATTTTCATTTTTTTTAAGAAATGAGTTTAAAGAGTAAGTTTAGTTTCAAATTCTTAGCATTGGAATTTAATTCTGGTGATCAGTGGAAGCCTTATAGCACAGCCTTATAAAATTTATAATTTACTGAAGCTTTACAAATTGTATTTCGACAAGAAGCAAGGCACAAACACATTATTACTAAATCATTGTGCCATCAAATAAGACCATCATTTACTTCAAAGGGAAATTAGACTATTATAAAACAATAAAACAATTTAGCTCCATTATAATATAATACAGTGTAATAGTTTCAGTGCGATTTTCAATAAACAATGCAAATCTAAAACGTTTTGTCTTATAATTTGTTCCCAGCAGTATTATGGTGTTGTATACACTTTTATTTATTTTTTCATTAATTATGATCTAACAAATCATCTAACAAACGTTATTCATTTAATAGTCTTTTTTGTAATCTTTTACACTTTTTAAAAGGTTTTACCGCAAACAGTAAAAAAAAAAGATGAATATTTTGCTTGTGGTGATTCATAATTAGAATTCTGGTTTGAATATATTTTCCATTCAATGTATCTAATACAAAAAATATCAACTTTATTTGGATTTATTCTTGAAATAATAAAATTTTGAAGTTAGTTTATAAGCAAAAAACTTGAAGAAATTAGGTATTTCTGTACATTTAGAGACATTCTTTAAAACTAAATGCTTAAAAATTGATAAAAGCTATGAATCTAATTTTTGGTGGCAGCACTTTGCAGTCGGGGTGAAAGATAGCGTTTGGTGGGCTATGTCGACTTTCTAAAAAAAAAAAGAAGTGAAAAATCAACTTGCCCTAGTTTCCGAGTCTTGTGTTTGTTCGAATCATTAAACCTGAAAAGTTCATTATTTTCTGTCGCGACTCGAAGTAAGGGGGTGGAGGGGGGTAGTCCTTTTCTTTGAGACGACATGTTAGGTGAATTTATTTTTGAAGTTACCGTCTTACCTTTACCTAAAAAGGAAGGACCTACATGGCAGCAGTTGTCTTGCATTCAGTTTTCATTCTCCTAGACTGGTTGCCAACCAAGGCTATAAGGCTCAATCTGTCTCTCAAGGGTATTAACACATAAGTGAATGCAATGAACACGACTGGAATTTGAACACATCTCTGGCGTGAAGATGGTTTCTCAGATTAAAAAAAAAAGGAATATAGGTTTGATTCTTTAATAAGACTTTCGATCCCTAGACCGGTAGGAAATATTTTCACTGTCTTGATTTCTGGAATGAGGAGTTATCATTATTTACATTATTTACACGTGGACTTACCTTTGTTGTTGTTACCAAAACGTTTCGGCCATTGTGTCCTCTTGCCTTCTTCAGGTGCTTGTCGATCCATGTAATTTCGAACTGAACCCTTTATTTAATCTCCGCTTTAATCCACTATTAGGCCTAGAAATAAATACAATATGGGAGATGTTAATAAATGAAGGGACGTGACAGCAAAGCTTCAACAGTAGCAGCAGTGGCCATAGTAGAAAAAAGAAGCCTTAAGCAATACAGTCAAACCTGGAATGTAGCAGCAGCAACACTCATCAAGAAGCAGGTTAGATTTACGTCCCCAACATTTCCACACAGAATTGTCCCAATAGACTAGTGACATAGTAAATGTTAGTTCAATCCCTGGGTTGGACAGTGTATCCTTGGACTAAATGGAAACTGGATGAGTAATAAGTGAGCAGTACTAAATAAGAACTAGTTGTTCAGCTGAACTTGAATTATCTACGAGAGTAGATGAAATAAACGGAGCAATTAGCATCTAATGAAATCCAGATACGACAACAACGATGAGTTCATTTCAATAATTAATGTCACTGTTCAAAAAAGGCAAGTCTAATAAAAAAAAAAGTCTATTTATTAGATTATAACATTTGTAGTAATAGTAATAAATGTAAAAAGAAAAATGTGCTTTATTTTAAGTTAACTTTTGATATTCGTACTATCATTTCTCAACCGGTTGTTTAAAGGAACAGGTTTTAAGAATCTCTTAGTTTTGCTTATCCCAGAAATGCATCTGATGTCCGTAGGGACCAGTCATCCTACAAAGGCCAGTTCGCTCTTTGAACTGTGGCTTATATATATTGGGTTGAACATGTCTCATATTATTAGATACAAATGGTATGTCGAGAGGAAATTCTTGACGTGCAAAGTTATATGTAATGCAACAGCTGTATGGTCTACATCGTTGGTCTAAATTCCCATCAGAATCAGGAGTCGGTAATCTAAACCATGTAAAAAAAAAAGAAAAAAAAAAACAGAATTTTCAACGCTGATTTTCAAAGTTTCTATACTGGAACGGTCGGTAAGTGAATGTTAAAAAAACGAGTTTTAAATAAATAAATAAATAAAGAAAGAAAGGTTTAAGAAAGAAAGAAAGAAAAGAGACGGTTAAAGAGACAAAGAATGAAAGAAAGAAAGAAAAAAAGAAGGTTTAATAGGCAAAAAAAGAAAGAAGGAAGAGACAATTAAGAGGCAAAGTAAAAACGGAAGAAAGAAAGAAAAAAAGAAAGACGTTTAAAGAGGCAAAGAAAGAAAAAAAGAAAGAGACGGTTAAGAGGTAAAAAAAGAAAGAAAGGAAAAAGAGATAGTGCGGACTAGATGTTTACTGTGGGAGAACCTGAGTGTTTCCATCCGGGGCACTGGTCAAAATTTACCCAGCCCCACAAAAGCGGGTTCCGGTACAGAACTGTTTTTATTTATTTATTTTTTTTTCTCAGCCGAGTCTTTATCCGACTGGGTCACCCTTTGCCGGAAGACAGAACTTTTGTGACCCTCTGCCCAAAGACAGAGGTCTTATTTCGACGCGAGCCTGGGATAGACTCCAAAGGGATACTATTTACCAACCTCCCCACAAAGCAGGATGTGGCACAAGGCCGATTTTAATGTTGGGTGTTTACAAAAAAAAAATTAAAAATTCCCCGTAGATCCCGGGATCGGGTTTGTCTACCTTCCGAGACAAGATTGCCCGTAGGCACAACCTCATCTCGGTTCATCACTGCCCGAAGGCAGAGAGTTCGACGAGCCTATCGAGATCCTGGCAACGAACTGCTAGACCCCAACGGACTGGTATTTACCGGTAGCCCCATTACTGACTAGATGTGACACAAGGTCAAGTTTACTGTAGGTACCCGAGCGTTTTCACTCGGGCCACTGATCAAAATTTACCCAGGCCAGCCACGGCGGGCTAGGGTACAGAACAAGTCTGTTTTTCTCAGCCGAAGACAGAGCCCGACTGAGTCATCCTCCGCCCGAAGACGGAGGGCTTGTCATCCTCGGCCCGAAGACAGAGGTCTTGTCTTGTCTTATCGCGAGCCAGACAGCGTACTGCTTGAATCTAACGGACTGGTATTTACCAACCTCCCCACAAGGCAAGGTGTTTTATAAGGCCGATTTTTATGTCAGGCAATTCCGAGTCCGAAGGCTAAAGCCCAAATTCCCTGTAGACCTCGCATATACGGAGTTGGGATTGTCCCCAAACGAGACTGTCGGTTGGCATAGCCTCGCCTGGGTTCCTCTCTGCTCGAAACAGAGAGTTCGACAAATCACGTGCGAGCCTGGCGATGAACTGCCTGACTTTAACGAACTTCCTTGACTCACTTTAAGACGTCTTACCTAGTTCATTTGTGTTACCGGTGGGGGGTATTTACTCCATAACAGAAAGAAAGAAGAAACGGTTGAAAGAAAGAAAGAAAGAAAGAAAGAAAGAAAGAAAGAAAGAATAAAAAGACGGTGAAAAGATAAAGAAGAAAAAAGAAAGAAGTGGCGGTTAAGAGGCAAAGAAAGAAGAGATTGGTAAGAAGCGAAAGAAAAAAAAGATACCACTAAATATAGTAACTTATAAAACGAAATACCAACATAGTAAAAATCGTATAATAAAGTTTTTAAACATTTAATTAAAGAATGTAAAAGAAAAAGTATTAAAAAGTTTATAAAAAAGAAGAAATTATGTAAAAATGCACACAAAATTGTTTAAAATTTCCTTTTATTGAAAATTTGTTTAAATCCTCTTCCATTGAAATTTAAGGGAACAAAAAAACATCCTGAAATCATTTGCATTTTATCAGCTCAGCAAAAAGACCCTTCAAGGTAGGCATCACTCGAGAAACGACGATATTGTATGGAAGGGAAAGAAAGAAAGAAAGAAAGAAAGAAAGAAAAAAATCTATGTATGTATGTATGTATGTATGTAATGGGCAAGTGGCTGAGTGGTTAGAACCTTCACTTTCCAAACATGAGCCCCGAATCTCCCCGTGGTTAATGTGTCATTGATCAGTGTTGGGCTGAAAACCATATTTTGACCTAAGCCTTGTGAGTAAAGCACGAAGTCATAAGTCATCATGACCGAGTGTTTGAGTGTCCTGGCGTTATTCAAACTGCTGATTATGCGCTCCTTCCCAAAAACTAAGATCCGCTCAGTTGCAGTATAAACCAGAGGTGGACCCCGTGAGTGTTGAACAAGCAATAATATGCCTGAACAGGCGTTTTGGATTGGCTAATCACCCTAGCAGATAGATGTGCCCCGAAAACGAGTAGCCGACAATTGTCTATATGTGTACGAGGTTGAATCAAAAAGTAAAGAAATTTGTTTTATTATATACGAAATAAGGAACGCAATCAAACATATTGTAGATCAAGATATAACTGCTATACATCCCTACTTGTCGACATAGTCACCACCTCTTTCAATGGCAATGTTCCAACAACGAATGACGGTATGTAGCTGGATTCTGATGTAGTCAGTTCCTTATAGAAGTTTTTTTACTTCTTCATCACCACCTGACTCTCATCATTTTGGCGCAATCAAAGAGGCACTGAGGGGCAAATGTTGGTGATAAAAAAAAAGTAAAAACTACTGTAGAGTCCAAAAGCGTCTCCGCGTCCTTGTGGATGACAAATTATTTTCCGCCCAAAGAACCCACTCTCGCTTCTCTAACACTGTTTCCATGTAAATTGTTCAGACAAACTATATTCCTTAGACCCGACAGTTCTAACCTTCACAGCTAAATTCGCCATGCCACCCACATTGTGGGGGAAGCAACCTTCGTATTCCTTAGTGAGATTTAAGTTCCACTCGAGCAGCTTCTTCCAACGATCTCCCAAGATGATGCTTCCCCAGTCACTACAATCTTAAAATGTCCAGCTCTATTGATTGAATGGTTTTTCTCCAGTTTATCAACATTTGCATGTTATTAAAAGTCAGAAGACATATCTTTAGATTGCAAGAAATTTGTTTTTGAGATAATAATAGTTTAGGGAATCAACTCTTATTAATTAACCAATAGCTAGAGGGGGGGAGAGAGAGATGGATTCATACCTTTCCAAAGGGGATTTGCGCGTAAGTGAATATAATATAACCCAAGTAGAATTAGAACTCGGTTCTGATTAACAGTTCCGAGCCATTATCCATTACACCACCCACTTATACAGCACTCGGTATTCCCAAGTGATCATCCATCTAGGTATTGACAGGCTCGACGTTGCTTAACTTCAGTAATCGTACGGGAACCGGTGTTTAAATGCGACGTGGCCGTAAGCACGTTCAAATCTAGGGTCAGCTGTTATCTTCCTCACCTATCCGCATAAACTGAGCCTCTTACTCTATAACACTCTACCAAGAGTGGCTCTTGGCCCTTGTACAGAGAGAACATCAGTGTTACTAAAAGAAACAAAAACAAGATGACTCTTTCAAGACGACGGAGACATCGAAAAATGAAGACATCTACTTGGCTAGCAATATAGAGATGAATCTGCCATGGCGTCTAACTTAAATTCTTTCTTACATAGTTTGAACCAAAGATATAACTTAATTTTGACCATACCGAAATATGGCGACGCACGTGACCAGACCAGAAATTGATATTTATTTTTTCATGTATAATACGCACCTCAGAATGTTAGATTTAAAAACATAGGGAAAATATGTGAAAAATGTCTATACTAAGCTTAAATTTGGTATCAACTCACAATTGTGGCAGTGGTTTTCTAAAGGTAACATGTGGTACAGAAAGTGCGGGGCACAGAGTGTGGATCGAACTCAGTATATTGGAATAGTCTACGAGATTAGCTTGTTCATCATTCCTCAAAAACGACGTCCCCAAAATAAAAGTATATATATATACTTTCTAGACAGGTATAATTCTTGGGTAAATAGACTTTACTCTTAAATATTATTTTAGGGAAAACGGTAGACGTTTAGCTTCCTTTTCTTTTTGTTTGTTTTTTCGAAATGAATTCATTTTTTATCTCCAAAGACGTTCTTCTTCAAAAGTGGCATTTGTTCTTTCTACGTCAAGGAAAAAGAGAGCCGAGTGTTTAAAAGTCCATCGTGATCCATTTAGACTATGTGTGCTTCGTTGAAAGCAAATATAGGAAGATCGCGACACTATTTCTGTTCCTTTCGGATTCTCGTAATAAATTTATTTTCATCCTTAGTGAAGGTCTTTTTCCAAAATTGTCTTGTTTCCCTCCTGTGTCAAGGAAGGAGAGAAATGCCAGGGTTTAAACGATGACCGTGTTTTCTTTTCGTGAATCGCCTGTTTACATTTTCTGAATTTGTGTTAGCGTTCTTACTGAAGTGAACCAAATACAAGAAGCGTCATAATTAAATTATTTCTTTCAACTTTTAAACGACGTCCCACCCACTCCCACGCATCCACCCAGCGTCCCGATACTGTTTTGGTACGCTATGTTTATTATTTTCCAAATAAGTAATTTAATCCCGAAATCACAAATTTAGTCCTAGAGATTACTGGCAAGGGCGTACTGAAAAAAACCCAAAAACAAACCGGAATAGTTTGTCTGAACACTTTATCCGGAAATTCACTGCCACCTCCACTCGTGACCCATCTGGAGCATCTCTGCATTATTTCACCTTCCCCCCCCAAAAAAACTGTGTCGCTACTGAATGATATTCAATTCGTCTATGGTTTCTGCTATGATGTCTAGACTAGATCCCCACAAGGTTTACGATTCAACAGCCGTCCTGTAATTGGCTTAAAGAAATATTCTCCTGAACTGGCTCCTGTTCTCTCCAAAACTTTACAATAAATGCCTCACTACTTCTTACTTTCCAGCTTGTTGGATGTCATACTCTGCATTTGCTAAGAACTTTGAGGTAACCATTTGACTCCTTTTTAACAAAGTATTACAGGCTCTAATCGATACTGAATTCGTTTAGCATTTTATTTCACACGACCTCCTTTCAGATAAACAATATGGCTTCTCCTTCTTCAGTTCTAGCGCCGATGTATTAACGGCCATCACCGAATTTTTTCTATCAAGCTTTAGATAAGAATTGCGAAGCTCGAGTTGTGGCCCCAGATATCTCAAAGCTATTCGACAGGGTTTGCCTAATAATTATTTTATTCTAGAAATAAATAAAATATACCGTCGAAACGTTTATTTGAATTGGTACGCTTGTTTTATAAGATGAAAAATTCTGACTAACCCAACGATTGCAGACTTCACTTGTATTTGGTACAGTCACATTCTACGGTTTACCATTTTGAAAAATAATAAACAGCTGAGTAAACATTTTTCTCTCAGTTTTTGAAAATATTGTTGCTTGAACTTATTGCATTAATTGCGTATTTAGAGATATTACTTAGGCAAAACTACTTTTGACACAAATCTATTTTGATTTGAAATCTCGAAAGAGACAAAATTGTTTTTTTGCCTTTAATGGTGTAAATTATAGATTAATCTAAAATAATAATTTTAAAATGTATTCAATGAATAACAATTTATATTTAAAATTATATTTTTTACATATGTATTCACACGCGTTTATCTTTAAATAATTCAAAGCCCCCAGTAACGATCTGAAATTATTTATCCTACATCCCAAATTCTACAATAATGAAAAATTACACTAAAGTAAAATAGATTGCACCACTTGCAAAAATTGAAGCTACTCTGCAATTTAAACTATAGATCAGAAGGGAGAATGTGGATTTATGGCTTTTGCAAAGACATAAGTGCGAAAGTTAACGCCCACGGTCTAGCCCGGGATTCGAACTCACTTCGCCGACTTTCCTATCATGCACCCTTGCGAGAAGAGATTGGTAAAATAATAAACTCAACGTAGATTGTCATGGTTATAGTAATATTAACCATTTCCCTACAAGGAAATATTTGACATTCATTGACCGAGCAGCCAGTATTGTTTTCGGTTGAAATTTATATAAATTTATATAAATCTGTTTTTTTAGTCCAGTAGCTGTTATCGCTCTTTCCACTATTGATTGGTGTTTCCTTCCTAACCTTTTATTTGAAGTGGTGTGGAATGCCAACATCTTGATTATGTCATTATTTTTCCTTCGAGTTACACATGCTATTCGTTTTAGTGGTTGCTGCTGTTGGTTGTCCTCAAGTGATGTAGTTTTTGTTATCCATTACAGTTCTTAGGAGGCACGGTGGAGTAATGGATAGCGGCTTGGATTAAGGAATCGGATCCAGTAGAATCCATTACATTCACTTACGTGCTAATACTCTTGGGAAAGGTGTGAACCCTCTTCTTTTCTCTCCATCTATGAGTAAACAGACTGGGTTCTATAGCCTTGGATGGCAACTGGTCTAGGAGAAGGGAAACTCTGAATTCAAACCTGGAGTGGAGCCCCTAAGGCGGATGGACGGCACTTTGTGCTACCTTCCGGCAACTCTTGCAGCCGCGCTGGTACCAAACTGTATTGGTTTATCCTCTCCCTTGGACTCTGCTAGCAAGGCCGAGAGGGGGAACTAGACGTCTGGGCAGCCCTAGTTCTCCATATATCCCGCCCAGGCTGGTAGCGCACCGTCTCTGTAGCGTCGATTGATAATGTTAAAAATCCTCAGGCTACATTCACTCAAAGCCGGTTTTAAACATTGTTCTAAGAAAGCGGTTGTATACAGTTTAGATATTTCTGAACGAATTTGGCGCCGTGCATGGCATCCATCTGTAGCATCAGTCCATAATGTTCAAAGAAGGATGGCTTTTACCAAGATCTTAAAATATATAGCATTCGTTGAGGATCGAACTTTCTACACAGTTGTCATAGTTTGCTAGCACGCACAGCAAAATCTATGATACCCAATAAGGATAGATCATAGTCGTAAAAGTTTATACAGCGAGTGCAGTAACCATTACTCCATGGTAAGGTGCCTAGGAAGTAGCGTTTTAATTCACTCAGATCACAAGCGGAATTTGTATAAAAAGTCGGTGCCGGCTTTCTTCATGATGAGATGAAATGGTTTCAATGGATTATCAAGTAAAGATCTATTAGAATAAAAACGAACGCTAATGAAATTTGTTAAAGCAATTACCACTTTTCAAAAGATTTAACTCCACAAATAAGGTTAATATAACTTTGACGGTAGGAGTTTTTGTTTTTCTGTCCATTTTTTTTTTTTTTTTTTTGGTTTTCTGTTTTCTTTAGAAACAAAAAAGTTATTTTTTCCGAAAGACACATGAAGTTAAAAGTGTTCAGATTATCACGTAATGAAAGCTTAGATGATTGTGAAGAACAAGTAATGTAACAATAAAAAAGAACTAACGGTTGGCAGGAACAAAACAAGGGCCATTACTGACAATTTTCGAGGAGGTTAATGTCCATAATGAAAAGACTTTTTTCCCTTTTATTTTATTTTATTTTTTTGAAAAAGACGAAGAAAAAAATCGAAAGATAAAATCAAACGATCTGAATTCGCTTTCTTTCTTTAACGGGAATCCGAAACACAGGCATCACTCGAAACCTGATACTTTACATGTTTTTTTTTTAAAGATATGAGAATAAAATAAAATAGATTAATAAATAAAATATATCGAAATAGAGAGAGGATTAGAGCGTATGTGTGTGAGAGAGAGGATTAGAGCGTATGTGTGTGAGAGAGAGGGTTAGAGCGTATGTGTGTGAGAGAGAGGGGGGTTATGGTGGTGGTAGTGGATTTTCAACAGTAAAATTCTAGAAAAAAAGACCACAGAATATTTGATTGGATTCTTTTCTATTTTTTTTACAACTACCCCCACCCCCCAAAAAAAAAAAAAAAAAAAAAACACCGAAAAACACTAAAATTAAACATTTTAAAGGCATACAAATATGACATTTGCCAAACATCAACTCAATTTTAAGGAAGGCGAAATAGATGAGACAGTAATGCCGGTATGATACTCTAAAGTATACCCAGGGTTATTCCTGGTTAGACTGTTTTATAGCGAGGCTAGGCTAGTTTATATACCCGGGTAAATATATACATAAATGCCAGAATATACGACCCGACACAAGGCCAGAATATATTCCCCTTTTTCCCATATGTGATAATAAGATGTGTATATGATTTTACGAAGAGCACAACGGCCATAACGTTGTGATAATAAGAACAACGGGGACGACATTAATTTGAATGTTAATTAATCCGAATATAAACAAGATATGTTAATGTAATAGCAGATTCCAAAATACGATGTAGGTCTGGAGAAATATCATGTCGGGCTGGGTGTAACCAATAAAATTGAATTTTATTGACTCCATCTTGATAATAATCTAAATGCCTTTATTTCAAAGACTGTGATTGCAAAGATTGACTCAAAAAAAACAAAAACAAAAAAAAACTCTGGACTTTTTCACATTATTGTCACATTCAAGGATGTCAAATGAAACACTTTATTTAATCAACTCGCCTATTCACTTGACATCTCAAAAATATTTTGCATCAAATATTCCTTATAATCTTCATCTATCTCTCCTCTCATAAACATATGCATATAGTTAAACGCCTTCTCTTTCTAAATCTCTCTCTCTCATATATATATATATATATATATATATATATATATATATATATATATATATATATATAAAAGGTCTGATAAAAGGTATCGGAGCTAGTGCTAAGAAAGCTAAAACTACAACACAATTCGGCATTTAATCTCCCTCGAAATAGTCCCCTTCTGAAGACATGCATTTTATCCAACGCCGTTTCTATTGATGGAAGCATTCCTGGAACTCTTTTTTTGCTATAGCGAGCAGCCGACTCGTCGCATTCTCTTGGATTTCCTCGACGTCTTGAAATCTTGTTCTTGATGTTTGGAAAGAGGAAAAGACGCAAGGTGCGACATTTGGGGAAGAAGTTGTTTGCCGGGAATAATTGTGCTTGAGCCAAAACTGCATAAGCCATGGTCACTGATAGAACCTTTGTAGCGCAGTGAGACGACCACACTCTACACACATTCCTTCCAAGCACTCATTTAAACAACGGAAGTGAGCAAGAACGTTATAACTTAGTAAGCATGCGCGATAGACTTTAAGTTTAATCTATATCGGCTTCACTTTGCATACTTTAACTCTGTTACCATACAGTCCCAAAAACAGTCCCGATTTTGATTTTTTGAAAAGAGGGACTCGCAACAGCCTTGATAATTTTGATGAAGATTTAAGTCTCAAAAATTGTACGAACTCTTTAAATGAAAATAATTGCAGTTTTTCTTGACCGGCAAACAAGATTCATGATTAATAACAAAAGAAATATTAATGTTTATTGACTTAAAAAAGATTAACAGTGAACAACAAATACAATAGACGACGGTTGTAATTTTAAACGGAAAACATTAAAGATACCGGAACGTACAGCTTTAAGTTTAATTTTTTGACGTTTGGTGTATAATGTAGCGGATTATATTCAGTCTTCTGACGCTTTTTTTTTTTAAATTTTAACTAAGTCGACCTTTATAGTGAAACCATCCCGAGATAATTCAAAGTTTCACCCAGTTTCATTATTATAACAATGTTAAATATGCAAAAGACACACAATTTTGACAGCAGACTAGAGCCAGAATAAACCGAAAATGGAATACTACTGCCATACATTGGCAGGAGCTACACAGTCTTCACTTTCCACGCTCGATAGAGTCCAAAGGAGTCCTTGTGGGCAGCGAATTATTTTCCAATCTACAACTCCTTTCGCCACAGTTGCCAGACTGTCTCGCTACTCTATTGCTAGTTCCATGGAATGTGTTGAAACGAATTAAATTCCTTAGTTCCAGCAATTCTAACCTTCACAGCTAAGACCAGCTACAACACGACCATTGTAGCGAACCAACCTCATTCCCTTTATTTCCTATTGGCGTAAATTCCACTCGAGCAGATTCTCCCCACAAACCGCTACTTCGTGAAACCGACTCCCAAGGGGTTGCTTCCCCGATCATTAAAATATCAACCTGTTCAAGTTTCGGTTAACCGTTATCTTCCCACATATCCTGTGCCTCTTACTCTGTAACCGTCTACCTCGAGTGGCTCACGGATAGGGTGAACATTACTGTCAAAAAACTGTTCTTTTTGGTACTATGATCTTTAAAACTTCTTTGTTGCTTTACTGGCACAGAAAAGTTAGAAAGGAAATTGAGAAGAAAGGATTAAGCATCAACTATAAGGAGACAGAATATATGGTTGTTCTTAAAAGGGACAGCCTAACATGTAAGGAGACAGAATATATAGGTTGTCAGTAAAGGGACAGCCTAACATGTAAGGAGACAATATATGATTGTCAGTATAATGGACAGCCCAATATGCAAATTACAACTTGGTAACTGTCATAGGTCCTTACCTATAACTACAGAATGAACTCTTCCTAACACTATATATACTACGTCTCTCAAGAGAGAGAGAGAGTCAAATCGAGTCGAGCCGATAGTAGTTCACTCCAAACCAGACTGACAATCATACTAACACCTTCCACATCTTGTATTATTATTTCGTGTAATATACCTTCGTTATTTCTACTCTTGTGTTCGTGTTGTTCTTCCTTGGTCCTAACCTAGACCAGAACAGTGACAAATGCAAAAATTTAAATATTTTAGAAGTATTTTAACACAAGACGGAAATGGTGACACTGAAATCCGAAGGCGGATTCGCATAGCGAATGATGCCTTCCAAAAGTTAAGCAAACTATTAAGAAACAGGAAAATTTCATTGGAAACGCGAGAAAACTACTGAACTGCTATGGAATATCAGTCCTCATATATGATAGTGAATGCTGGACCATCTCATCACAAATGGAGAAGAGACTTGAGGCAATAGAAATGCGGTTCTACAGAAGGATGTTGAGAATACCATGGACTGAATATGTGAGCATTGACGAAGGTTTAGATGAAAACTAAGCAAAAATGACACTTAAACTTAGCACCAGAAAAACCTTGAAATTTCTTGTGCACATAATGAAGAAAGAGGGCTTGGCAATCTTGACACTTACAGGACATATTGAAGGAAAGAGGGACAAATGAAAGCAGTGCCTAGCCCCTGCCTAACCGGCTTGTGTACAATGGTTGGTAGAACAAGGATTAGGCGATATAGCAAAAAGACAAACGTTACTAACGGCTACAAAGAATAGGAAGCTGGGAGCGCCATGTTCGCCCACCTCTTGAAGGTAAACGACACATAGAAAAAGAAGACAGAAACGCTCAATTTTCATTTCATTCAAATGGCGGGTGTGTATGAAACGTTTGCGTGTGCGCACTTGGGCATCTGTTAATTCAATGACGGATCGAAAAATATTTCTGCAAAATTAGAAGAAAAAAACTTAAATAATTTTATTTATTACCGATGACTTCAATAAAATCGTATGATTATCTGATTTTTTTGGCGTTTACAAAACGGGTTTTTCTCTTAGAAATTAGTTATTTTTTTAAGTTATGGTTAAAAGTAATGAACTGGACATTTACTTACTGTCCATCTCAACATTGTCAGGCTCAAGGTAACAATAAATAAATATATGAATAAATTTTGATAAAATAAATAAAAGCAGAGTGATGTAATTATCCGTTCTCTCACTGATGGGAAGAGAAAATAAAGCTGATTTTATTCTTATTTCATTTATGATATTTTATCTTACAGCCGTATTCAGATGTAAGCCAAGACTTTCACAAATCTCTTTTCTTTCGACTTTTTCTTTTTCTTTTCTTGTTTGCAACTTTATTATATCATCGCTCAGCACAGGGTAGGAATTGTCCAGATCGTGTGGAAGAGGAATGTCTTATTCCAATCTCAGTCAAATTGTAAGTGTACGTCAGTGTGTGCATGTGTTTGAGTATATATTACATGTCACAAACATACGTCATTCACTCACACACAAACACACACATATACATAATTACGTAAACACTTGCAAAGTTACAGGCATTGTCTGATGGACAGCGAATCAACTGTTTTTATAATATATAGATTATAGTTGAAGAAACGGAAATGTGGTTCTACGGAAGAATGCTGAGAATACCATAAACTGAACATGTGAGCAATGATGAAGTTTTAGTTTTGAGTGATTGATTCTTTTTCTACGGTTTATCAACCTTTTGCAGGTTATTTAAAGCCAGAAAATATTTTTAGGTTGTAAGAATTTTTTGAAATAATAATAATTTAGTGATACAAATCTTACAATTTAACCCATACCTGGGAAGAGAAGAGGTGGATTTAAATCTTTCTCAAAGGTATTTTCGCGTAAGTGCAAATATCATTTGGAAACAAACCCAACTGAAATTGGAACTCGACTCTCCGACGCAGTTTTATAGAAAATGGAAACAAAAAGGACACTTATACTTAACACCAGGAAGATATAGTTGAAATTTATAGGGCAGATAATGAGGAAAGAGGACTTGGAAAATCTGATACTCATAGGACAGATTGAAGGCCAAATGGACAGAGGAAAACAACACATAACCTACTTAGTGAGCTTGAGCAAATCGATGGTGAAACAAGGTTTAGGAGAGATAATAAAAGTCAAAATTTATTAAGAGCTACAAAAGATAGGAAGCTGTGGAGAGCCATGAAAGAAGAAGACGAACAATTTGAACTACTATTTAATTCAAAATCTGAGAAGCGATTTTTACGCAAGACAGCACTGTAATTTTGTTCATCGTTATTAGAATCTCTAAAACGAAGACCTTGAACCAATCAAATCTAAGTTGAGTAAATATTTTAGTTTTTATTCATTACTTTATCTGCTATTCATTTTTTTCTCTACATTTTTATTGACCTGAGTGTCCAAATTTTGTCAAGCGCTAACTTGACGATTTCATAATGACAATGACCAATAAAACGTATCAAATGGCTGATGGAGTTTCCGAGGTTGTTCATTTTTCAAATATCAGTTAATAACTACTTCATAATGGCTCCCGCGTTTCATCTCTCTCCGACAATGTTAATTAACTTTGAGTCCCTTTCGCCGCTAATCACCTTTCATCTTCGCCTTTGACGACCCGACAAGTCTATCTCCTTGCCATTTCCCTGTCTCTCCTCTAATCGAATAAGTTGTTTGGTGGGCAGACGGCAAACAATTAGGACGATAACAATTGGGCGGGTGGAAACAAGAAATGAGGGTAGGGTGGACAATGTGGCTTAATTAGGAAGAAAGATCGTTGGAAAAGAAAGAATAAGGAAAAGACGAAAGAGCGAACGGCAAAGAGCATTGATAGCTTGTAAAATGGCGAAGATGAGAGAGAATGTGAAGACGATAAGGCAAAGAATAAAGATAAGAGTAGAGAAAATGATTAAAAAGGAAATAAATACAAGGAGAGGGAAAGTGAATAACAAAAAGAAGAGCAAAGAAAGAAAGAAAGAAACATGAAGAGAAATATGGAGAGGAATACACAGAAGAAATAAATAAAGTAAATGAAAAAAGAGATGGTGAGGTATACGGAGAAAAGAGAGAAAGAAAAAGGCTGAAAAAGGAGAAGAATAAGAAATGAAAAAGAAAAAGTTAAAAGAGAGCATGAAAAAGAAAGTAAAAGAAAAAGTATGAAAAAGAAGGCAAAAATAATAGTCTGAAAAAGAAGAAAGAGAGCAAGAAGAAGAATAGGAGGAGGAGGAAGGAAAAGAAGACTTTTAAGTAGAAAAAAGTTTCAAGAAAGAAGACATTGAAGAAAAAGAAATGAAAAAGATACTATGGAAGAAAGCAATGAAAGAGAATAAGAAGAAAAAGAAAACCAGAGGAGACATCGAAGGAGACACGTTTTAAAGAAGAGGATACTGAAGATGAAAAGGAATAAAAAGAAATGAAGACTCTGAGGCAGAAGCAGAAGGTGATATTGATGATGATGATGATGAAGAAGAAGAAGAAAAAGAAGAAGAAGAAAAAGAAGAAGAAGAAGAAGAAGAAGAAAACATTAAAGGAGACACTGAAGGCAAAGTAATTTTTAAAATAGAAGAATAAGAAGACTTTGAAAAAGAAAATAATGAAGAAGAAAATTTAAATGCAATGTCGTCAATCGCAATCTGTTGTCTTCCTGATTACTCTTCCACTTTTCTCGCTCCCTACCAATTGTTCCTGTTTCTAACTCTTCCCCACCCAGTAATCAGTTGGGTCTCAGTGGCTTTGCTGCCTTACTTTGGGTGAACTCGATTAAAAAGAAGAAAATTTAAATGCAATGTCGTCAATCGCAATCTGTTGTCTTCCTGATTACTCTTCCACTTTTCTCGCTCCCTACCAATTGTTCCTGTTTCTAACTCTTCCCCACCCAGTAATCACTTGGGTCTCAGTGGCTTTGCTGCCTTACTTGGGGTGAACTCGATTAAAATAATTTAAATCAATCGCAATCTGTTGTCCTCCTGATTACTGTTCGCTACCTACCAATTGTTCCTGTTTCTAACTCTTCCCAGTAATCACTTGGGTCTGTCTTCCTGATTAAAGAGAAAAAGATAATTTAAATGTCATGTCGTCAATCGCAATCTGTTGTTCTCCTGATTACTCTTCCTCTGTTCTCGCTCCATAGCAATTGTTCCTGTTTTAACTCTTCCCCACCCAGTAATCACCTCAGTGGCTTTACAATTGTTCCTCGCAATCTGTTGTCCTCCTGATTACTTTCCTCTGTTCTCGCATACCAATTGTTCCTGTTTCTAACTCCCCCACCCAGTAATCACTTGGGTCTCAGTGGCTTTACTGCCTTTACTTGGGGTGAACTCGATTAAAAAGAAAAAGATAATTTAAATGCCATGTCGTCAATCGCAACCTGTTGTCCACCTGATTACTCTTCCTCTGTTCTCGCTACCTACCAATTGTTCCTGTTTCTAACTCTTCCACACCCAGTAATCACTTGCGTCTCAGTGGCTTTACTGCCTTACTTGGGGTGAACTCGATTAAAAAGAAAAAGATAATTTAAATGCCATGTCGTCAATCGCAATCTGTTGTCCTCCTGATTACTCTTCCTCTGTTCTCGCTACCTACCAATTGTTCCTGTTTCTAACTCTTCCCCACCCAGTAATCACTTGGGTCTCAGTGGCTTTGCTGCCTTACTAGGGGTGAACTCGATTAAAGAGGAAAAGATAATTTAAATGTCATGTCGTCAATCGCAATCTTTGTTCTCCTGATTACTCTTCCTCTGTTCTCATAGCAATTGTTCCTGTTTCTAACTCTTCCACACCCAGTAATCACTTGCGTCTCAGTGGCTTTGCTGCCTTACTTGGGGTGAACTCGATTAAAAAGAAAAAGATAATTTAAATGCCATGTCGTCAATCGCAATCTGTTGTCCTCCTGATTACTCTTCCTCTGTTCTCGCTACCTACCAATTGTTCCTGTTTCTAACTCTTCCCCAAGTAATCAAGTGGCTTTGCTGCCTTAAAACTCGATTAAAGAGAAATCGATAATTTAAATGTCATGTCGTCAATCGCAATCTGTTGTCCTCCTGATTACTCTTCCTCTGTTCTCGCTCCATAGCAATTGTTCCTGTTTCTAACTCTTCCCCACCCAGTAATCACTTGCGTCTCAGTGGCTTTACTGCCTTACTTGGGGTGAACTCGATTAAAAAGAAAAAGATAATTTAAATGCCATGTCGTCAATCGCAACCTGTTGTCCACCTGATTACTCTTCCTCTGTTCTCGCTACCTACCAATTGTTCCTGTTTCTAACTCTTCCCCACCCAGTAATCACTTGGGTCTCAGTGGCTTTGCTGCCTTACTAGGGGTGAACTCGATTAAAGAGAAAAAGATAATTTAAATGTCATGTCGTCAATCGCAATCTGTTGTCCTCCTGATTACTCTTCCTCTGTTCTCGCTCCATAGCAATTGTTCCTGTTTCTAACTCTTCCCCACCCAGTAATCACTTGGGTCTCAGTGGCTTTACTGCCTTACTTGGGGTGAACTCGATTAAAAAGAAAAAGATAATTTAAATGCCATGTCGTCAATCGCAACCTGTTGTCCACCTGATTACTCTTCCTCTGTTTAAACTACCAATTGTTCCTGTTTCTAAACCCAGTAATCATTGCGTCTCAGTGGCTTTTGCTGCCTTACTTGGGGTGAACTCGATTAAAAAGAAAAAGATAATTTAAATGCCATGTCGTCAATCGCAATCTGTTGTCCACCTGATTACTCTTCCTCTGTTCTCGCTCCATAGCAATTGTTCCTGTTTCTAACTCTTCCCACCCAGTAATCACTTGGGTCTCAGTGGGTTTTGCTGCCTTACTTGGGGTGAACTCGATTAAAGAGAAAAAGATAATTTAAATGCCATGTCGTCAATCGCAACCTGTTGTCCACCTGATTACTCTTCCTCTGTTCTCGCCCACCTACCAATTGTTCCTGTTTCTAACTCTTCCCCACCCAGTAATCACTTGGGTCTCAGTGGCTTTGCTGCCTTTACTTGGGGTGAACTCGATTAAAAAGAAAAGATAATTTAAATGCAATGTCGTCAATCGCAATGTTGTCCTCTGATTACTCTTCCTCTGTTCTCCATAGCAATTGTTCCTGTTTCTAACTCCCCAGTAATCACTTGGGTCTCATTTTACTGCTTCCATGTCGTCAATCGCAACCTGTTGTCCACCTGATTACTCTTCCTCTGTTCTCCTCCATAGCAATTGTTCCTGTTTCTAACTCTTCCCCACCCAGTAATCACTTGGGTCTCAGTGGCTTTGTTTACTAGGGTGAACTCGATTAAAAGAAAAAGATAATTTAAAATGTCATGTCGTCAATCGCAATCTGTTGTCCTCCTGATTAATAGCAATTGTTCCTGTTTCTAACTCTTCCCCCCACCCAGTAATCACTTGTTCTCCAGGTCCTTTAACTCTATTAACCCAGTAATACTTGAGTGGCTTTGCTGCCTTTACTTGGGTGAACTCGATTAAAAGAAAAGATAATTTAAATGCCATGTCGTCAATCGCAACCTGTTGTCCACCTGATTACTCTTCCTCTGTTCTCGCTCCATAGCAATTGTTCCTGTTTCTAACTCTTCCCACCCAGTAATCACTTGGGTCTCAGTGAACTTGCGCCTTTAACTCGATTAAAGAGAAAAAGATAATTTAAATGCAATGTCGTCAATCGCAATCTGTTGTCCTCCTGATTAATCTTCCTCTGTTCTCGCTCCATAGCAATTGTTCCTGTTTCTAACTTTCCCCACCCAGTAATCACTTGCGTCTCAGTTTAAAAAGAAAAAGATAATTTAAATGCCATGTCGTCAATCGCAACCTGTTGTCCATCCTGATTACTCTTCCTCTGTTCTCGCTCCATAGCAATTGTTCCTGTTTCTAACTCTTCCCCACCCAGTAATCACTTGGGTCTCCAGTGGCTTTTCCCCACTGCCTTTACTTGGGTGAACTCGATTAAAAAGAAAAAAGATAATTTAAATGCCATGTCGTCAATCGCAATCTGTTGTCCTCCTGATTACTCTTCCTCTGTTCTCGCTCCATAGCAATTGTTCCTGTTTCTAACTCTTCCCCACCCAGTAATCACTTGCGTCTCAGTGGCTTTAAAACTTTTAAAAAAAAAAGATAATTTAAATGCCATGTCGTCAATCGCAACCTGTTGTCCACCTGATTACTCTTCCTCTGTTCTCGCTCCATAGAATTGTTCCTTTTCTAACTCTTCCCCACCCAGTAATCACTTGTCTCAGTGGCTTTTACTGCCTTATTGGGGTGAACTCGATTAAAAGAAAAAGATAATTTAAATGCCATGTCGTCAATCGCAACCTGTTGTCCACCTGATTACTCTTCCTCTGTTCTCGCTCCATACCAATTGTTCCTGTTTCTAACTCTTCCCCACCCAGTAATCACTTGCGTCTCAGTGGCTTTGGCCTTTACTTGGGGTGAACTCATTAAAAAGAAAAGATAATTTAAATGCCATGTCGTCAATCGCAAATCTGTTGTCCACCTGATTACTCTTCCTCTGTTCTCGCTCCATAGCAATTGTTCCTGTTTCTAACTCTTCCCCACCCAGTAATCAAGTGGCTTTACTGCCTTACTTGGGGTGAACTCGATTAAAAGAAAAAGATAATTTAAATGCCATGTCGTCAATCGCAACCTGTTGTCCAACCGCATTACTCTTCCTCTGTTCTCAATCCTACCAATTGTTCCTGTTTCTAACTCTTCCCACCCAGTAATCACTTGGTCTCAGTGGCTTTGCTGCCTTTACTAGGGGTGAACTCGATTAAAAGAAAAAGATAATTTAAATGCTTGTCGTCAATCGCAATCTGTTGTCCTCCTTGATTAACTCTTCCCCACCCAGTAATTTGGGTCTCAGTGGCTCCATAGCAATTGTTCCTGTTTAAATCGCAACTTCCCCACCCAGTAATCACTTGGGTCTCAGTGGGTCTTTACTGCCTTACTTGGGGTGAACTCGATTAAAAAGAAAAAGATAATTTAAATGCCATGTCGTCAATCGCAACCTGTTGTCCACCTGATTACTCTTCCTCTGTTCTCGCTACCTACCAATTGTTCCTGTTTCTAACTCTTCCCCACCCAGTAATCACTTGGGTCTCAGTGGCTTTGCTGCCTTACTAGGGGTGAACTCGATTAAAGAGAAAAAGATAATTTAAATGTCATGTCGTCAATCGCAATCTGTTGTTCTCCTGATTACTCTTCCTCTGTTCTCGCTCCATAGCAATTGTTCCTGTTTCTAACTCTTCCACACCCAGAAATCACTTGCGTCTCAGTGGCTTTACTGCCTTACTTGGGGTGAACTCGATTAAAAGAAAAAGATAATTTAAATGCCATGTCGTCAATCGCAATCTGTTGTCCTCCTGATTACTCTTCCTCTGTTCTCGCTACCTACCAATTGTTCCTGTTTCTAACTCTTCCCCACCCAGTAATCACTTGCGTCTCAGTGGCTTTACTGCCTTACTTGGGGTGAACTCAATTAAGAAAAAAAGAAATGAAGAAAACTCTGAAGAAGAGACTTTAGAAATGAATTTGGACCTTAAAATAGAAGAATCAGAAAAAGTACATGTGCCAATTTTTAAATGAAGAAAAATGTCATTTTCGCTAAAATATTGCCGAACCACTTTAAAGAAACAAATATGAAATTTTCAATGAAGATTTCGTCCGATACTCGAAACATTTTCACTGAAAATAGAATCTGAATTATTATATATGGAAAATTCTGAGACCAGAATTTAAATTCCGTAGATACAAACTTAAGCCAAAATTAAAGAGTACACAACCAAAAAAAGAAACTTGACTCTAAGAAAAACCATTCTGCTTCTCCTCGTTCGTTCTAGAAAGCCATATACAGATGACCAAAAATCTCGGACATTTCAGCCAGAATAACATGTCAGTCGGTTAAAAATGAAAGTGTTTGAAGAAAGAAAGAAAAGAAAGAAAGAATATCAAAAGAAAAATAAGCTCAAATCAGGAATTGAAAAAAGAAAGGATAAATTCTCGTCCAGTGGTTTTGAGTGCCCATGTCATATTCCTTTTCTTGAGATTCCAAGTTTCCTAAATACCTCCTCCATTTTTAATTGTCACCAGTAACTTATAACTTATACATATAAATGAATATGTAACGTTTTTCATAAAGGATATCTCTGTCAAAGGACAAAATATGAATAAAGAAATCTTAGTTCTTTCGTCCTTTGCTTTGATAAAGTTCTTCAGAGGACGAAACGCTTCGGACCAGATTTCCTTTTGTCTTTATTTCCTATAAAATTCGTTTCTCTGCTTAAATTTTTAAAAAAATGCCTAGTTCACAGCCCTGCACTGAGAGATGCCTAGGTACCGTGGATTTCAGCCATACAGCAGCACCTTTCTCGTTGCATTTAGTGCAGTGAGAAACAGGATTATTGAATACAAACGCAAGTGTGACTTGAATTTGTGCCACTTTATGCCATTGTGGAAAACTGAGTAAATGTCATCAAAGGACATGTTCCCCAGCCTTTGGGTTGCGATCAAAGTGTAATATTTGCTCTCTCTTTTAGATTTATATAGGAAACCTGATTCCTGGGATTTGAATTCTGCGGCAGTACCTCCTCTTATTGCGCCAAAGGGAGAGGGTTGGCGGATAGCGATACCTGCATGATTGTGGTGGCGGATACTGGCCAGTTTCTGTCCTTGGCCTCTAGGCACTCAACATTAAAACTGACCTTGTATGACATCCCGCCAGCGTGGGGAACTTTATAAATACCGGATCAGAGTGTAGTATTTGCGTGATATCCGGCCTATGTAAGCTGGAATCAGTCATGCTTCCTTATCGGAAAGTGTACACAATAATATTGACTGAGAAGGAAGTGGGGAATGAAAAGGGAGAAGAGGTGGTGGAAGAGAATGCAGAAGAGGAATGGTAGGAGGTAAGAAAGTTAAAGAAAGAAAAAAATAAAACTGCGTGAAAGGAAAAACAAATATTTCTTCAGATTCCCCAACCCCCAAGAAGAAATGGAATCAAAAGCAAAGAAAATAAGATGAAAGATATACTTCTACGTTTTATGTCGCGTTTCTGGCTTCAAGACTTAAGACACCCCCACCCCGCTTACCAATACGCCACATCATCATAGACGGCATCAACGGCGGAAAATTTCCTTTTGGTCGCTTAATTTTATAAAGAACAGAAGATCGGGAGGACACATGCAAACCGGTTGGCCAAAATATCATGTCCACGTGCTGACTTTCTTCAGTATGGAATCTGAATGCGGCCAGACATCTTAACACTTTGGATTCTTGCAGCTGTCTCTTGTTTTCGTGCCTTTAACTTTAACAAAATAGAATGCAGCCCTGTAAGAATTCCATGTCTACTGTGGCTTCAAACCATCCTCACTCAGCTCGTTTATTAGAGTTCGGACCTGTAGCCTGCTCAGTACCTTGATGGGTGGTATACCATGTTTTGTAAGCTTGGATGCGCGGCTGGTGTAAAGAATAATGGTTCTAAATTGTTATTCGGAGCGTCGAGTTCCAATTCTCGTTGGGTTCGTTATATTCAGTTACGCACAAATACCCTTGGTTATGAATCCACCTCTTCTCCCTCCAGCTATGGGTTAATTAGTTAGATTTTTATCACTAAACCATTGTTATCTCCATTAAAAAATTCTTACAGCCTAAAAATATTTGCAAGCTGGTTGATAAAACGTAGAAAACGAATCACTCAATCTTCTTCCCCTTCTATCAAACAGTAAAACTGACTACATCCTGTTACCAAACTTATTTCACCCGCTACATAAAAGTATTTGTAGAAAAGACAGAGGGAAGCCACGTCACGTCGGTGAGAAAGTGACTGAAGTCGAAATGCCTGGTCATTGTAGATAGATGCGTCTTTGGATTTTGTCAAAAATCTCAAGATGTACAGCAGGAGTATCAGACCAGATATAGCTGCAGTATTTAATGCACAAATGAATGGGAGATTTGTAAACGTGCAAAATGGATTCTGATGAGAAAATTTTTCTGGGACAACACAGTGACCCAATTTTCCTTGCAGGAGATGCAACTATTGATTCGATGTAGTCGTTTCATTTCAAGTTAGTGGAAAATGCGAACTCAAGAAGGCACAGTGTATTGCTTCCCTGGAGTCTAGCGTCAGCCATGCTCTGATAGCAGGCAGAAAAATGTTCCGCATAGTGGTTAAATGAAAGCATTTTGTCATTGAAGAAATATTATGTCAAAGAAAGAGCATTTAATTCCTGTTTCTTGAAGATATCAATAAAGAACGTGTTATTATTTACCTGTTGGAGTTGCTGTTTCGCTTTTCATATAACCTCTGCGCATCCATGTTTAGTCGCAGTTTCCTTTATGTAGCGAAACGGCGTCATTGTCCGATCCATTTTTCTCTATTTTCATCGTTTCTCGTCTTAAAAAAAATCATGTAAATATAGTTTTGATTGCTATTATATTATGTTATCAAAAGTAGAACAAAGCTTAAAACAGGAAATAAAACAACCATAAATGATTCTAAATAAAGTTATTATTGTTACTAAGGCTAAGCACAACAACAACAAATGAATATATACTTACTATTCTGAATGGGTAAATAAGAAATAAGTAAGACCGTATCACTGAAACACTCTGCCTCTGTCGGCCTCTGCGGAAAGGTTGTAAACAACGCGTGGCGCTGACCTCGGAGCTGCTCAACGAATTGTGGCTGGATAAAAAAAAAAGTGGCGGATCAGGGGGAGCTATCGGATTATGAAATACCGGATTAAAGAGGTAGGGCTGTAGTTTTACTCCATCTTATAATTGTTGCTTTTTATCATAACAATATGGGTCAGTATACCCTTCATTATTACTATTATTTTATTACTAATTTTATTGTTAATTTTTATCAATGTTTTGTCATATTTATTTTTGAAAATTTTTAAGTTCTCAACGTAAGGTTCGATTTAAAATATGCCTACAACATATTATTATTATTTTTATTATTATTATTATATCATTCACTTTAATTGAAATCGAACTTCTCACTTTTTTCTTAAAGATAAAAGACATCTTGCTGAAAATTTCCTCGCCAGAATCAAAAGTTGTGAGATTTTTTCCATTAGATTTTTTCTATTTCTGGTGATGGCAAAACCAAACCTTCAAAATTTCGTGTCATCGATTTGTGGTACGAGCAAAGGTCAACAGAGTTGGGAGCATAAACGTTGACCTCTTGAAAATGTCTATTTAAGATTTCGAATTGTTTTGTTTGTGTTTATCGATATGATAAAATGTGGGCGAATAAATTTACGGTAAAAATGTGATCTTTTGTGAAATCTTCCAATAAATATAAATTAAATGTAATGCAAGAATTCATGTTAATGATTATTTCCTAGTAATGTATAATTCAGTAAATACGCAGTTCAAATATGTGATCACTTACTGGTTAAAAAGTCCTATTTAATAATTAAATAATTAAGCCCTCAGATGTTTGTAGCCCCTTTCTAAGATGAATGGTGATAAAGTCATTAAGTGAATAGAGTAAAGAGGCTCTTGAGAAAGAACATCCTTCTTTGAACATTGTGTATTGGCGCTACACAATCACAAAGATCTGCACCAAATAACTGAAATGTTGACATTCCCCACCACTTCGAATAAAAGGTTAAGAATGAAACTCCCACCCATACTTGAAAGAGCGATAAAAGCTAATGGACTTGAGAAACCGATTTTCCTTAAAAAAAAAAAAGGTTTTAAGAGAAAGATTTTATAAATTTCAACCGAAAACTGTAATGGCTGCTTGATCAATGAATGCCAAATGTTTCCTTATAGGGAAACGGCTAATATTGTCATTACCATATGGGCCTTCTGCAGGGACGAGTTTAAAATTCCCGCTTCGTAGAGCCGGGTTTTCACAGAGTTATAATTAAATTCTGGTTAATATTTCTTTTATCGCAAATCCCAATCGTTAAATAACAGTCCAGATAGGATTGTTGTGGGAATTATCCTTTTCTTAGGTAAAGCTTTTAAAGGTAAATCCCTAAACAATAATTTAAAAAGAAACACATGTTCAGGTGACATGGGACTAACGGTGTTATTGTCAGTCGGTGCCATTAAATCCCAGTCGTCGTAAAAAGCAAATTTGGAGAGAAAGAGAGAGAAAATCATACAACCAGTAAATAAGACTGAAGCATTTAGTATTGTAGAGTAAAGATGGAAGGTCTCATTAGATAATGGAGGACTTCCACGGGCACACACTGGAGGCACACACTGGAGGTTTTATATAAACAGCTGAGTAGCCAGGGACCAGGTGGATTTTTGTATTTGTATCTCGTTGGTACGAGAATAAAATAATTCAAAATTACTACTACCATTGTTGTTGTGGTTATTTTACAAGTGTGACATACATAAAAAAAATCAAATTCTAAAAATCAAATAACACGTGTAGTTGATATGTAAAATGTCCGTACCTGAATTGCACAATTGTGTGAGTTTTTGTAGGACAATGAAATGTGTCCGAGTTGGGAAAGCTTTATCTTAGGAGCGGTCTCCAACGACAATCCAATGAGAAAAGAACGGGACGAATATCCGGAAGGAGAAAAAAAAAAAAAAAAAATGAAAGAAAGCGTCTTACTTCTTTTATTTATTTTTTTTTATACATTCCGCGGGAGCGATTCTGATTGGCTCCGCGGAAAGCTACGTAATGTCTATTTTTGAACACAGAAAAGCAAGAGAATTAAAATGAAAGAGACAACAATAAAAATTGATAATAATTGACAATGCTTCATGTAAGATATTCAGATAATATTACAAGATATTTTCTAGTTTCGATATTATGATTTTGACTGGATCTAATATTACTAGTGTAATGAAAAGCAAGAGAAATAAGATAAAAGAAACACTACTTAAAAAGAATAATCATTGGCAATGCATCACTTTAGTAATTTAAATAATGTTCCAAGATGTTATTTAGTCTAGTCACTGGGATTTTGAATATATGTCATACAACTTGCTGAGCCCTTTCAGAAAGTTGGCGAATTTGGTTCTCCACAAATTCCTGTCTTTTATTACTTTATTTTTTTCCCCTTTACCGTCCCACTTTGTCCAGGTTCTACTCTCCATTCACACAAATTCAGTAAGTTATTCGCTGATTCCTCTTGTTTCTCTTGCTCTCAGTATGTCCTGTGAGTGTTAAATTCTCTAGGCCCTCTTTCGCAGTGGCGGTTTGGCTAGGGTGTCAGCTTGTCCGATGGCAAGTGTGCCCCTGATGGAGTGGTCCATCTATATCAAATAAAAAATGCAATAAAGAAATAAACACAGAAAACTGTTTTAATAATAAAATGGAATAAGAACTTGATAAAGTCATCTGCACACTATCCAATTTGGGAGGACATTTTCAAAGCTAAAGATCATAAAGACAAGCTTAAGAAATTTGGGCACCTCGACGTGGTGTAAGTCTGACTTGCTTGATGAATTACGAGTGAGTCTGATGCTCACAGGGTGCTCCATACATCTAAGCTACGCTTAAGAAAAATCATTAGGGCACCTCAACGTGGTGTAATGGTTAGCACGCTTGTCTCGCTTGATTAATTATGACTGAGTCGTGAGTCCGATGCACACTAGGTGCTCCATACATCCGGCCTTGTGTCACATTTAAGCTACGATTAAAAAATAACCACAAGGTTAAGAAATTTCGCTGCCTTTATTGCCTTCTTTGGGATCAAAAGAAGATTCAATCTGTGTTTACATTCTAAAAACATACGGTTTATTGCATTTCTATTGTGATTTCTTCAAAACGTCTTCGAATTTAAAATTAAGATTAAAAAAAAAGGTTAATAAAAGAAGCAAAAATGTCGTTTATCGAATGCAGAAAAGATGCCTTAATTTTATGAAAGTCCTTTCAGGATTATCGAAAGAAAACAGGAAAGTATAAGAAATAAATAAGTGGCCAGCGGGGTACATGCGAGTTTAAGTTTTTCTTGTTTCTCTCCTGACACACAAACATGTGTTTCTCTTTGGAGAGGCGACGAAAAAATGTGAACCATTTCAGAAGACTATTCAAAATATTCGTGATAAGATAAAAATCACGAGTTCAATTCATGACCCTCGCCCCGCCAAAAAAAAAAAAAAAAAAAAGGTCGAGCATGAAAAACCATTCTGTTCTATTTAAAGGTGGAGGGGTTCTGTTGCGACTGGAGAATAAATCATTTAATAGCGAATTGGAAAGTGCTTCTCTGTCTGAGGACCAAAGATAAGAAAAAGAAAAGAGAAAGATCAGATGGAAATACTTAGGCATGATTTAATTTTTCCTCTTGTTTGAATATTGTAATATCCGATAACCTTTCTTTCGCTTCAGTTAATTTCGTTTTATCATTCTTTCCTCATTTTCTTTCTTTCTCTCTTTCTTTCGGTCTTTACCGTTGTATTCCGTAATTTTTCTTCTTGTCTTTCCATAATACTTCTTTCTTTCTTTCTTTCTTTCTTTCTTTCTTTCTTTCTTTCTTTCTTTCTTTCTGTTACTGGTTTGCCTTTAATTTTTCTTTTCCCTGTTCTCCTAGTTTGATTCTCTTTTCTTTCATTCTTTCTTTCTTCAATCAATTTTCCTTTACTTTTTTTCTTTCTTTCTTTTTCTTTTGCATCGTCTCCGCTTTTTTTTTCTATTATCGATTTCCCTCTCTCTTCATTTTTCCTTCGTTTCTTTCATCTTTACTATTAAGTTTTTTTGTTTTCGTCTGTTCCACTTTTCCTTCTTTCTTCTTTGTTTCTTTCTTTTTGTTCGTTCCCCTTATCTTTTTTTCTTTCATTCTTTATCTGTATTTATTTATCTTCTTCTTTTTTTTAATCTTTTTTTCTTTCTCCAACGTCTACCTTTTGTTGTTTTTTGAGGGTTTTTTTCACTATTAATTCCAAAAGTGAGATTTTCTAGATCAAACGTAGAATATAAAATGACTCACTTTACCGTTGGTATTTCTTTCTAAACAGTTTTTAAGCATTTTAATTTATTCCCTTTATGATAAAATTCCGTTGGAAACAAATCGCATCGCATCTTTAAATATTACAAAATAGTAACAGAGCAATCACTTATCAAAGATTCACTTATTAGTGATTTCCAAAAGTCTTTTAACAGAGGATGGAAAATGCAACACCGAAATCCAAACTCGCATTAGACCAACGAAAGATGTCTTCCAAAAGCTAAGCAAAGAGTGTTTGATTGCTAATTTGATATTCATCTTCTTATATGGCAGGGGATGCTGGATACGGAAGAAGAGAAAACGAGAAGCAACAGAAATGTGTAAATATAGAAGGTTACAAAGAATTCCATGGACGGAGCGAGTAAGCAACGAGGAAGTCTTGAAGAACATAGGAACTCACCAATGGGATACGAAGAGTATGAGGGTGGTTCGTTACAATGGGCGATGCATGGAGTGTCTTAATCGTAAAGGTTAGAACTGGTTGACCTAATGAACGTAATTCTTCTGAACGGACGATCATAGAAATAACGAAACAATTGTAAGTATATTTTTGTTCGCAATGACGCAGTAAAAAACTCTTGGTTCCGTGTTATAAAGGACAATTGTGTTCACCCTGTACAAGGCCAAAGAGCCACTCGTGGTAGAGGCTTACAGTGTAGGAGGCAGAGTTTATGTGGATATGTGTGGAAAATAAAGGTTAAGCCTAGACTTGAACAAGTTACGATTGTAGCGATCGGGAAAACATTCTATTGGGAGTCAGTTCCAAAGAACAGTGGTTAGTGGAAAGAAGCTGTTCGAGTAGAACTTACATCTCACCAATGGAATACAAAGGGAGGGTGGTTCGCCTACAATGGGCGTGGCAGGGCGGGTCTTAGGCGTGAAGGTCACAACTGGTGGGTCTAAAGAATGTAGTTCGTCTGAGCACTTTCCACGGGAATAACGATAGAGTGGCAAATGACTTGCAACGTTTCGTTAATGGAGAGGAAGTTTTAAGGTGGAAAATAATTTGTCATCTACAAGGCTGTGTAGACGCTTTTGGACTCTATCGAGACTGGAATGTGAAGACTGTATAGCTCCTGCTCATATATGACAGCAGTATTCCACTTTCGTCCCGATCTGGTTCTTGTAAAGGTAAATGATAACAGAGCGAGTCAGGTACTTGCTGGACTGGTACAGGACCGACCATTTTCCCAGCATCTTTAGCGAGGGATCGCATGGTGGTTTTTCTAAGCTTAGCTTAGATGTGACACAAGGTCGAAAGTATGGGGCACCGAGTGAGGACCGAACTCACTACTCAATCGTAATTGTCCTAGCGAGGCAAGTTACCGATGTATCGTATGGAAGAGTTCCACGATTTTCTAAAAAGAAATGATTCTATCAGGTCATCCCATAAGTTCTGTCCGAATTTTAACTTTTTGTTAAAATGAACGAAATTTAAAGAGTATTTTATAATGTCTAATGGAGCTGAACATTATTTTTATGTTTAGATGCATTTAAACTGATGAAATTTTATTTCAGAGAACAATAACATTAAATTTTGTTTGATTAAAACCCTGCTAACATGGAAGTAGCCAAGAATCATTTGAGGCACATAATGCTTTATGAGTTCAAGAAAGAAAGCTCAGCAGCCGAAGCGGCTAGAAACATTCACTCAGTTTATGGAGAGGAATGTGCGAATGAAAGAACTTGCAGAAGATGGTTTGCAAAATTCAGAGGTGGAGATTTCACCCCTGAAGGTGAAGATCGAACCGGACGTCCAGTTGAGCTTGATGAAAAGCTTCTTGAAGCAGCCCTTGAAGAAAATCCTGCTTTATCAGTTGAGGAATTGGCAGTGGTTCTCAGTTCAAACCATACAACTGTTCATCGTCATCTTCAACAACTTGGAAAAGTTCCTAAACTTGGAAAATGGGTGCCTCATGGATTGTCTGAAAACAACCTCAAATTCCGAGTTGACATCTGCTCTTCTCTCTATTCTCGCCAACTTGTTTCACCTTTTTTTTGGATAGACTTGTGACTGGCGACGAAAAATGGATCTTTTATCGAAATGTTAAGCGTCGTAGACAGTGGCTTGGTAAAGGGGAATGACCCCAGCCACAGCCGAGAAGGGAACTTCATGGGCAAAAGGTTCTTCTTTCAATCTGGTGGGATCACCAAGGAATAATCCACTTTGAATTCCTACTACCTAATGCAACAATTAATGCTCAAATATACTGTCAGCAATTAGAGCGTTTGAACCAAGTTTTGAGGAAAAAAAGACCTGCTCTAGTGAATCGAAAAGAGGTGATGTTTCCTCAGGACAATGCACGACCTCACACAGCAAGTATCACGTCACAAAAGATAGAACTTGGTTGGGAGAAAATTCCTCATCCACCTTATTCTCCCGATCTTGCTCCTTCAGACTACCTTTTGTTTCGTAGCTTACAGAATCATTTGGAAGAAACAGCTTTTGTAACACTGATTTTTAAAACTGATATTTGTGAGTTCTTCGAATCAAAGGCAAAAGAATTTTACAGTAATGGAATTAGTAAGCTTGTTAATAGATGGAAGGAAGTCATAGATAATCAGAGAAAATACATTGTTGATTGAATCTGTAATTAAATGTAACATTTGGTCACTTGTTTTCTTTATTCAAAATTCGGACAGAACTTATGGGATGACCTGATAAAATAATTTCATTCATTTCTGAATAAATCCTGAAAATATTATCAAAATCCGACAAATATTTTTGCAAGAATTTCTAAATCAATGCATTTTTCACCCCCAAGAGACGCTCAAATTTCGCATATAAATTTATGGTCACCGATTGAGACAAGAAAAATATTTAGACAAAATTTCGAAGTTTCTATAAAGGATTCAAAAATATAATTTAATAATCAAAATTTGTTTGATCATTTCTCTTAATAATAACATCAATACTTTGGTTTTATTAAATTTTGGGCATTTTTTCATCATATTCGCTCATTTTTTAGCGAATCTTTGGAAGTATCTATAAAAAAATCAAAAAATGTTGGTATTAGGTGTCAAGAGAACTAAAACCGTAGACAAGAAAAAAAAACTAAGAAGAAAATTAAATTAAAATGCTTAATGCCTAGGCTATCCAAACTGAGCAGAATAAAACGCTTCACAACGTCAACGAATCATATTCGAGTCGCTACTTAAGTTTCACGTTCTCACGATCTTCAAGCAACTAAAAAGTAAATGAAAGAAGAAGTGACAAAGCATTCGGATCACCGAAAAAAAGGAAAAACCCTATGTGAATAATATATATATATATATATATATATATATGTGTGTGTGTGTGTGTGTGTGTGTGTGTGTGTGTGTGTGTGTATAATATTTTTTGCAAGCATTGCTTAGATGTGTCACAAGGCCGAAAGTAGGGAGGCACCCAGTGAGGATCGAACTCACTACATTACACCGCCTGGAGGTGCTCTGTGTGCACACTCACACACACACATATATATATATATATTCGAGGGTTTTCGAAACGAGTCTAGTTATATATATATATATATATATATATATATATATATATATATATATATATATATATATATATTGGGTTGGCAACTAAGTTCCTCCGTTTTTTAAATTTGGGAATCTATTGTGTTTTTAAATTTTGGAATCTATTTTTTCGAGAATTCTATTTTGGAATCATTTTGGAATCTATTTTAATTTTTTATTTATTTTTTTCGAGTTAATTTAATTTAATTTCTGTTTATTTTCAAATCATTAAAATGGAATGTCAAGTTTAGAAAAATGAGCATTTTCGACACCTCCTTCATTTTGGTTTTAATCAAGGTTCTAAGGCCACAAAGGCTGCTCGCGACATTTGTGCTGTGTATGTAGAGGATGCCATAGCTGAAAGAACTGTTCGTGATTGGTATGCCAAGTTCAAAAATGGAAATTTTGACCTCAAAGACGCACCTCGTTCTGGCCGCCCAGTTGAGTTCGATGAACCAAATTTTGAACGAAAATTCTCTTCAAACGACAAGAGAACTGGCAGAGAAAATGGAACGCCACACACTGCTAAAGAGAAGAATCTTCACTCGATGGGCAAAGGTTCAGAAGTGTGGAGTATGGGTTCTGTATGCTTTAAGTGACAACAACAAAAATCAACGAGCCACAATCTCCGCTGATTTGCTTGCTCGTCACCTCTCAAATCATGGACACAAGCAATGATTTCTTTACCGAATCGTTACTGGTGACGAAAAATGGTGCCTGTACATCAATAGGAATAGCTTAGCACCGGTAAACAAGCGAAACCGCGCGTGAAACAAGATCTTCATCTGCGTAAAACGATGCTGATCGTAATGGTGGGACTGGGAAGGGATTATCCATTGCTTGAACGGAATCCAACGGTCAATGCGGAAATCTATGTTCAAAAGATGGAACGACTCAACACGGCTATTCAAGAGAAAAGTTACAATGGGCAGCATCAAGTTCTTTTGCTGCACAACGCCTGCCCTCATATCGCCAATATGATCAAGGAAGAATGGCTGGGATGTGCTGTCACACCCGACGTACACTTCCGATTTGGCACCAACGGATTTCCACCTCTTTCGATCACTTTTAAATGCTATGCGTGGAGTTTCGTTCAAAGCTGATGCAGAATTGAGAGCTTGGATGGATAAATTTTTTGAATCGAAACAGAGTGATTTCTACCAACGAGCTATTGAAAATCTTGTTGAAGGTTCGGAAGAAGTTGTAAACAACACGGGAGAATACATTATTGATCAATTAGTTGTTATTTTTTTATTAAACTTTTTAAAAATTTAAATTAAAAAAACGGTGGGAACTTAGTTGCCAGCCCATATATATATATATATATATATATATATATATATATATATATATATATATATATATATATATATTTTTAAAAATTTTGTTGTAGGACAACGGAAGTTTTAGTTTAAAATCTAATTTTTTCAACGGTTTTCAAAGACTTCTGAACCCTTTCGTATTTAATAAGTTTCATAGTTTCTGTTGATTAGCCTCTGTCTTTATCTGCATGTATTGTGTTTCGTTGTTGGTTTATCAATGTTGATATCAACACGAAATGAAAAATATTTTCAAAAATTCCTTTTACATTTTTAGTACGGGCAATGACCACCAGCGTTTGTGTGGCAAAAACGTTGACCTCTTGAAGACGTTTATTTAAGTCTCAAATTGTTTTGCTTGTGCTTACTGATACAATAACCCGTGCGTTAATAATTTTACGGTAAAAACGTAATCTTTTGTGAAATCTGCCAATATATTTTAATTAAGGAAAGGGAAGAAATATGACTTATGAAATATGACTAAATTTTGCTTATATATTTACAAACTTTATATCTATCTTTCTTTAAAATGCATTTTAAACATTAGTTTTTCTTTATTTAACGGGGCTCCATTGTACTAATATTTTTAATCGAATTTACCCGAAACAAAGCATCTGTCTATATTTTTGAGATGAGGTATTATGTACACTATTTACATTATTCGGACTACTGTCCTCATCTTTGTTGCCATATTTATCACAACGTTTCGGCCGTTGTACGCTCCGGCCTTCTTCAAGTGGTTGGAATGTCGTACGAAACCCTTTATTTTGCTCACTGGTGTAAACTATTCTAGTTCCACGTGCCATGTCTAATGGATATCAGTTATCTCCTGTAAATTCCCCCTCTTTAATTTCTCCACCGCCTGTCACTAACTACCGCCTTTATCCACTGTGTCATGTGTCCTTGAGGACATCTGTGTATGAATTTCTGGGTATTATGAACCTCATGTCTTCAGCAAACATTTTTACCAGTGCTCATATTGCAATTTTCATTGTTATTATCCCTTTTTTCTAGCACTCCTTATTACTGGTTCCCATATTGTATTCATTTCTATGCTTGGTCGGCTCAGGAGATTTTTATGGCCTAGCAGAGGGTAGCACACAGAGCCTTGGCAACTAACAATGGGCCTGAGCGGAATACCGTCTTTGTGAATCTTAGGAAGACCGTATATTTGGGGTAGCTTGGTGTAACACTGCGATAACTGCCTATACGTCTTAGGTAACAGAATTACTAAGGCAAGAAGACCAAAGAAGGATCCAAAATGACCTGGATAAATCCTACAGACATGAATTCGATGTAGTCAAGGCTCGACAAGTACAAAAATGAAACAGATTGAAAGATCAGAAGGTGACGCACAACGTCCATCACCCAACAGTGAAAACACATCGACAATATCAGCTGAGTGGCTCTGAGAAATCAGTATTCAATAAGGGTCTCAATTTCGCCACAACCATCAGGCGAGTGCCATACTTGGACATCATTGCCAGAATCGAAGAAGTGGCCTTGAACTTCCCTTAGGCTCAGGCAGATGAACTAAGGTGGAAGGTGAGAGAGACTTTGGAGAAGGCCAAGCTGCCCAAGTCAAAAATCACGAAACTGGAGAGGCTGGTGATCGGATCCCTACAGAGGAACGAAAATATAATCATACTACCGGCTGACAAAGGCAATGCTACTGTACTAATGGACAAATCGGATTATACAGGAAAGCTGGTAGAACTCATTAGAAATTATAGTTACAACAAAGTAAAAAAAGATCCTACAATGAAAACGGAACGCAGACTGTCACATATACTAATCAAGAACAAGGATCACTTCGCACATAAGATGTATAGGCAGTTATCGCAGCGTTACACCAAGCTACCTCAAATATACAGTCTCCCTAAGATTCACAAAGACAGTATTCCGCTCAGACCGATTGTTAGTTGCCAAGTCTCTCTGTGCCATCCTCTGAGTCACTTCCTTGTAGATATAATTGACCCATTAATCGGAAAGTCACCTTCATATGTCCGAAACTCCGCCCACTTCGTGGATCATATCCAATCAGATGGTGAGTTTGGACGTGGTGAATTTGTTCACCAAGGTACCCACGGACGAGGTACTCTCGGCAGTCAGAGACAGATTGGCCACTGACTCTTCCCTAGAAGAACGGACCAATATTCCAATAGATAATCTGATGGAGATGTTGACTTTCTGTACACAAACAACACACTTCGGAATGGGATCACACATATATCGACAGGATGAGGGCTTAGCAATGGGCTCGCCATTATCACCAGCAATGGCGAATATATACATGTAATGCTTTGAGAAGATGGCATTAGAATATATATCTCTAAAGCCAACTCTATAGTTAAGGTACATAGATGACACTTCATACTCTGGCCACACAAGGAAGATGTTCAGGTTCTACTGGAACATGTGAACTCGATAAGACCTTCGATACAGTTCACAATGGAGAAAGAGAGTAACAACACATTCCTGGATGTTCTAATATCTCGAACAGAGCATGGGTTCAAGATATCTGTATACGATAAACCGACATTCACCGGATAGTACCTCAATTTCAACTCATACCATCCATACAGCGTAAAGATATTAGATAAAGAATTGGTCAGTATAAGTAGTACCCTACAACGTAACAACTACCCTGGGTACATGGCAGCAGCCTCAATAAAAAGGGATAGGCGGGTACAAGAGAAGGACAGCAACCCTTAGAAAGGTTTGCTTGCCTTATGTGAAGGGGTTATCGAAGAAAATACAAATGACCTGGGGTCCGTATGACATCAGGACAACCTTCAAAATCTGGACGACACTTCGCAGATATCTCCCCCGAGTAAGACCCCCTCCATAGAGGAGAACATGGCTAAAGAATGTGTGTACGCTATCCCGTGCAGCTGCGGAAAGAAATATAAAGGGGAGACAGGCCGCCCCCTTAAGGTAAGGCTACAAGAACACCAGATAGCTGTAACACGAGGGGAAGTGGAAAAATCAGGCGTGGCTGACCACATATGGAGAGAAAACGCTCTGGGGGATCAGGTTGAAATCATAGACAAAGAACAAATTCGTAAACTTAAGGAATCAACACATATGCTAGGCCACAAAAATCTCCTGAGCTGACCAAGCATAGAAATGAATACAATATTGGATCCAGTAATAAGGAGTGTTAGAGAAAAACAATAATAACAACAAAAATTGCAATATGAGCTCTGGTAAAAAACACGCAATGATAACAGCAAATATTGCTATATGAGCACTGGTAAAAAAATGTTGCTGAAGACATTAGGTTTATAATACCCGGAAATTCACAAAGAAGACCGGATCGTACAACAGCCGAAACGTTGTGATGAATATGGCAACAAAGATGAAGACAATAGTCCGAATAATGTAAATAGTGAAGCATGGCATTAAAACCACTAAGACACAAGGGGTTACTGGTTGTGAAAGAATTAGAAAATATAAGCACAACAGAAGAGTACTCGGGAGGACAGTAGATAACGATTAACATTGCATTTAAATTTTTGAAGATCAACGTTAACTGAAAAACATGGAGCCAGAAGAGAGTTCCACAATTGAGAAGTGCGCGAAAAAAAAAACGGTTATGATATAACTTACGGTTACATATTGTAAATTGATGAGGCCTTTCCGCCAGTCTAGTACGGCTCATAAAATAGGTACCAGAGCGAAGAGCTTATCCGAAGAATTACCATGAAAGTATTTAAAGAAAAGGCACAGCTTTTACTTTGCTGTGGCGGGAAAGTGACAGAAGCTGAGATACCAGGTCAAGACAAATAATATTGCTGATTCTTCTTTGGATTTTATCCAGAATCTTTAAATATATAGCACAAACATCGCACCATATGTGGCAGCAATATTCGAAACATGGATGAATGGTGGACTTTGTACGGTAGATACTGGAGAGCAAAATTCCCTAGCACGACACAGTGAAGCACCTTTCTTAGTAATTGATCTAACAATTGATTCAATATAATCTTTCTACTTCATGTCAACTCGAAAGGGCGCAATGAGTCACTCCCCTGGAGGTTAGCATTAGCCATACTGATGGAAGGAAGAAAGATATCTCTTAGATAGTTAATAGAGAGCAATTTTTGTTTGGAGGCGTTAAAATTAACAAGCCATTCTTTGCCCCATTTAACAACATACTGTAGGTCGTTTTTTTACATCAGCTGCCATTTTGACCTTATCGTACTGACCAGACTTAGTATCGAGACACGAGTAAATGATTGTGTCATCAGCGTAGATACCAAGTTGAGAGCAAATGCCATCGAGAAGCTCGTTAATCTGAATTAATCTTTTTAGAAGATTTTTTCCTCCTTCATCACCTTCATGCTTTTTAGCGAGTTTTGCTTGTGAATACGAGATTTTTTCAGTGTAATACAGGCCGCCCTTCATTTTAGACAGATTTCTATAGGATGTAAAGTTCAGATAAAAATATCATGAAGTTACTAATGAAATAAATTGAATGAGTTCCAAAATAATTAAAATTTTTATTTGAATTGTTTCATGCTTTGCACCACAAAAGCACCATCTACGAAATATCTCTTTTTTAGACAGGGGAGGTTATGCGTAATGAAGGGGTCCCCAAATTATGTTAAACGAAGAGCCTCTTAAGGCCTAAATCCGACCTCGAATAAGTCATACCCAATTTCGCCATCGTATTTTCAAAACTGCGAAAGCGCCATGTCTGCAGAAGGTGATGGATACATTCAATGCCGGATTTACATATGAGCTAGTTTGAGTTGCAGCCCAGGAGTCTCAAGATTAGTGGGAATCCCAAGGGCCCTCTAATCTTGTACCTCTGAGAAAATTAATAAAAAAATCATAACTATAGCTGGAGTTTAATAGGGGTCTATTAAAAAAATTGTTGAAGCGTTTCACATTTTGCACCAAAAAAGCATAATCTAAAAATATTTTTTATAGATATGGGGGACGAACATATGTAGTGAAGGCAGAGGAGAAAATTCTATTAGCCCAAGGGCGACTTAAGGCCTGAATCCAATCCTGCCAATTCTATTAGCCCAAGGGCGACTTAAGGCCTAAATCCGATCCTGCAAATTCTATTAGCCCAAGGGCGACTTAAGGCCTAAATCCAACCCTGTAAATTCTATTAACCCAAGGGCGACTTAAGGCCTAAATCCAACCCAGCCAATTCTATTAGCTCAAGGGCGGCCTATATCCCACCCTGCAAATTCTCCATTTAAAATATTATGAATATTTCATTTAGTTCATAATTTTCTTCTTATATAATTTCTTGAGTGAACTTTCTAGTTTTTATAAGATAAATAAAATGTCTATTTTTAACAATCAAATTAAAAAGTCAATATTAAGTAAGTTTCCCAAATTGTTATATGCAAAACTAGGTTTCTTTTTATTTTCACTAAACAAATAAAACTTCTTCTAATTCATAGAAATATTCTGACTAAAACCAAAAACTCTTTACACTTATTTGACAGATATTCAGAAAGCTACTTGACTCATCATGAAAATTGGACTTACCAATTGTTAAATATTAAGGAAAAATATTCCGTAGGTTATTTAAACTCCGTACTAACGGGGAGGGATTCTTCTTCTTTTAAATACCGTGTTCTTTTAGGACATGAGTGATCATAGCTCTCCACAACTTCCTATTTTTTATAGCTTTAAACAATATTTGTTCTCTTATTAAATCCCCAGTCCCTGTTCAGCTATCCATTAAGCACGTCAGATGAGGTTACTTGATGTTTTCCTCCGGTCCTCTTCATTCAAAGTCCTGTAAGTACCAAATATTCGAGATTTTTTTTTACTAAAGATCGCCCAATACAAGGTCCCAGAGCCAGTCAAGGTAGAGGCTTATTGAATGAGGTGTAATATGAACGTAAGAAGAGAAAGTAGGAAGTGAAGATTAAACGTAAATACTTTCATACAGTGAATAAGAAGATTGTGTTGCACCAATCATTCAAATGGAGAAGGCTTACTTGCTGGTTTGGTGAAAAAATGCAACTATATCGATTTCAAGGCAGGACATTTAACTGATAGTTGATGTACACAGGTCACTGGTTTACTAACGAAATGTAACCATCTTGACTTCGAAGGAGCTTATTTAACCGATAGTCAATATGTCATTAATAGTCACTAACATGTTTAAGAACAGTTTTCGTTTTTTTTTGTTCTTTCTTTCTGGGCCTTTTCATGACCCCTCGGCCATTTTCCAACCTTTTTCCCACTTCAAACAGCTTAGTTTTTCTTTTGTATTGTCTTTCTAATGAAAAATTTGTCAGCATCAAAACCTTGGTATCGCGATTGTAATTGTAATTGCTGGCCTGGACACTGGACAGGCCTTTAAAGTGACCGAGCGATTTTATTATCCTCGCGCAGATGCGATTGACAGAGGAAAGGGGTCAGCTTATTTCTTTTCCTTTCAGGGCTAACCCACAGTTGTAGGGTCGGGCTAGGGTGTTAATGGACAGCTGTCAGACGGTTAGAGAGTGGTGTGGTCAGTATTGGTGTGAAGGTGTCAGATGTACTGGGAGAGGATGGAAGTAAGTTGGACTTGCGGACAAAGATCAAGAAACACGTATGAAATTGATCGATTTGGGCTTAAATATCAGGCGAGAGAAGCTGGTGGGTAAGAAAACTAACGTTCGGTTTTATTCGATCTTGAAAATAACCAAAACTAGTTAAAGCGATTTTATTGTATGTTGTCATTCTAGTAAAAGGTTTCCGAAATCTTAACTAAATTCTGTCTTTGCTCGAAGGTTACCGTATATACTGGCGGATAGGTCTCACCAGTAGATATGTCGCACCCTTAGTTTGGGGTTGTTAAAGTGGATATTTGTTGTTGATTCGCAGATAGGCCGCACTATAATCTGGGGATTTACATAGACCTTTTTTTTACTGTTATTATAACTAATATTTGCTAAATATTTTCAAATATTCACGTTTATTTCAAAACTTTGCTTGAATATATGAAAACATAAGAAAAATGATTGGTTGTAATTGCGTAGTATTTTCTTATCGATTGCAAGGCTGCTCTGTTTAGACGAAAATGTGGCTACTGGTAATTGCTTCAGTCCTAAAATCACTTAAAAATGATAGCCTTTCGTCGTAAATCAGATAATAAATGGTAAACATGAGCAGTGCAGATCGATCGCTTTTATTCGATGTGTGACGAGGTTGTATTGGAAGAGGCAACTGCGTAAAATAGAAATATTAAGAAAAATTCATTTTCTCCCTTTTGCTCTCGCTTATGCTTGAGCCCAGGTTACTCGCCTGGACCACTGATACGCCAAAGTCGACTTCAGATTCTCTATGATGTCGGCTGGATAGGTTGCAACCTAATTTTTATCGAAATTTTAGTGAAAAATGTGCGACCTATCTTCAAGTGTATATAGTACGTTCCGAAGCCCGAACGCTATTTTGCCACAGATACACTACCGTTTCTTTGTTTTAGGCCCAATGCGAATTTAAAACAATATCTAAAACAGTAAGTGTGGGATTATACATGTCCCCAGCCTTGAATTCGTGAAAATGTGACGATCTCCCTCACCCGACGACACCCATCTGATCTAACTGACGTGTGGCACGTGTCCGGCCCTGTCCACGTCACCAAAAGATTCGGACTTTAACTCTGACTTAGGACCGCAGAAAAAGATAAACGCACGTTTTCGTGTATACGTCGATGTTAATTTGATTCTTTGTGAAGCTTAGGTTTAAATATTCGTGACTAATTTTAGTCATACAAATTTTGTAAATAAATCTTCCTTGATTCAGCCGTCGCACTTTCAGTTCTCATAGCGCCTCCTTTTCCACACCTTTTCCCTTGGATCTTTTCACCTCCAAGTTTAGGAAGGAGAAATATAGCATTTATAAAATTCTGCACAATAAATACAATTTACCTTTTTTTTAATATCTGATTCTTTTTTTCTAACTTCATTTTTTCAAAGATAGATTAATTGACAACGATCTTAAAACAAGAAGGGGTTACGATTTGTAACGACATTAGCTCAAAAATAAATTTATTCAACATACACATAGATTTTATATATACAGATTTATATCTTTTATCCGAAAACCTCCCAAATCCGAAAGTTTTTCAGGTGCTGACGTGACTTGCCAACTACGTAACCAATGTTGGCGCCACTTTTTTGTTATCGATCGTCACAGCAACACCTTAGTTCGTGGTTTACTTACCAGGTGTTTTTTGCTCAGTAAAGATATTATTCAAAATGTCAAAAAGTCCTGCATTTATATATTTTTTGTAAGTAGTGATCATGTTTTTATACTCATACAGAAAGTAGAAAAATCTTAAAAATCCATATGAGCATTACTTGACTAGAGTCATTACCTGCATCTCCAAGTACACAAAATTTATTAAATTTTATATAAACTACCTTCAGAGCATATGTATAAGCTGTGTTATGAAATGTAAACGGATGTCGTGTTTATACTTGGGTTCCATTCCCAAGCTACTCCATTTTATAGATGCTATATACAAATTAGATAGCCTGTATTCCAAAATCCGAAAAAAAATTTGAACACCGAAGCACTACCGGTTACAAAAATTTCGTATAAGGGATTCTCAATGTGTATTTATATACATGTGTCTTCTCAGCCCACTTATTCAAACTATACATTGATGCGATCCTGAGAGAATTAGACGTTCTATCAGGATTCATTATTAGTTGCCAAAATCTTAACAACATAAGATATCCAGATGACGGTGTTGATAGGAAAAAACAGAAAAGAAACTACAAGAACTCCTACAGAAGGTAGAAAAGGAAAGTTCAAAGAACGGACTAAACATCAATAGCAAGAAGAGAGAATATTAGCAGCTGATTCCAATCCTGATAGGAAATGATTGTAAAAACACCTCCTTCCCTAAATTCATAGACAAATTGTACAGATGCATGCTGGGATTTCTTCCTGGCCAATAAGATAGATTGATTCTCGATCTTATCCACCTTACTTTTTCTCCTTTCTTGTCTTCAAGTCAGAACACAGCGGTCATTTACCTGTAGTCCTTATGTGTACTGTAGGATTATTATTATTATTATTGTTATTATTATTATTATTATAAATAAAAATAAAATATAAAATAATAATAATAATGAAAATTATAAAAATAACATGAAACAACAACATAAAAACGTTGTAAAAAATAAATTAAATAAAAATTTAAAATAATAAAAATACTCTCAGCATGCAACAAAAACTGTTCCTGTAGAAAAAATACGGACATCCCGCAAAAAAAAAAAAACGTTAAATTCAATCTCTTCACAATGAACCTTGGTACCGGCAAAACGGGTCCAACTTTTTTTGTGATCTGGCATGTAATACTACGGAGTAAATTCTCCCTTTTATTACATGTGCCATAAAACTATTGTAACCTAAAAAAAATACACACACCGCTACACACAAAGAATATAAATAAATTGTATCAGATTAACATACAATTTACCATGTTTTTCCTGTTACTTGTGTACATGCTATTTCCTGCCAAGTACGCTTTAATACCGCGAACACAAGGTAAATTTCTGCTGCTATGATGAGAGTGAATCCCACACAACATACATTGCTTCGTATTAAATTTTGTCCTGTTCTTTTTCTTACTTTTGTAATTGTTTATTGGAATCTTTGTCGATTAACTGGGAAGGATTTTAACAGAGGGTGCCAAGTGCGACACAGAAATCCGAAAGCGCCTTGGGATAGCGAAAGATGTGTTCCAAAAGCTAAGCAGAGTATTAAGAAACAGGAAAAATTTCGTTAGAAACAAAAAAGAGTACTGAACTGTTACGTAATATCAGTCCTCTTAAATGGCAGTGAATGTTGGACAATCTCCTCACAGATAAAGTAGAGACTTGAAGCAACAAAAATGTTGCTCTACAAAATGATGCTGAGAATATCATGGACCGAACATTTTTAGAGGAAATTGAAAGAAAACGCACACTTATATTTAATATCAGGAAGAGAGTTGAACATTCTAGGGCACATAATGAGGAAAGAGGGTTTGAGATAAGAAAAAGACCAAATTTATTAAGAGCTACAACGGACAGGAAATTGTGGAGAGCCATGATCGCCAACATCCTGAAGAAACACGGCCCATAGAAGTGGAACGTAGCTCAGAAATGAAGAGAAAAACACATTTTTCAACAAACTACTAACCTTCACTTCTCAGTGAGAAAGTGATATTTTCTTGTGTTTCTTGCTATTGGGTTAGGTGTTGCTGTTTGAAGTTGTTAAGGTGTCTTATGTTGAACAAAAACTAAAAATGTTGAATTCGTTGAGAAAATAGATAAACAAGAGAGTGAAACGAAATGACATAGACATATTTATTCTAACGGAAACAATTTCGTATAGAGAGGATTTCGAGGGTAATTCCTGAAAGTGCGAATTCAAGGTATGTTCTTAAGTGTCTCTGTAAAGAATGATGAAAACGTTACTCTGTTGCTGAATTAAAGAGTGTGTGAGGTATATTGCCTACGCCATTTGCGTCTATTGCACGACGCACTAACTTTAGTGTCCTATCCCGATCTTGGTCCGAATTAAAAAAGACAGAGCTAGCCTCTTCGGATTCACATTACACAATCCCACCGTTTTTCTATGCATACCCAAAAGGTGAAAAGGTGTTGCTGCTGACAGGATTATCAACGCAAACGTGTCTACTGAAAAGGCTTAAGGTTTTTGCTAGATGTTGAATATATATATATATATATATATATATATATATATATATATATATATATATATATATATATATATATATTAAAACATGTCTCATTGAATAATTTACACAAGTTTAGTCTACTTATGTTCAATAGAGTGCTCTTATAGTTACGGACAAGTTTGTTAGTATCCTTATTAAAGGAAGAGAGAAAATTACTTTCTTGATACATATTCATTTATTCCGAGTACTTTCGACATTAGCACAATGTCATCATCAAGATGTTGCTTTTTTCTAAGACAAAATTGTTGTGTTCATCTGAAAGTTAATTTTTTAACTGTGAAGTAAAAAACGATACTATATATATATATATATACGTTTTACCAGTGAAGTGGAAGGGATAATTCCGAGGGGGATATAAATCCAGGGAGTGCTCAATGTAGACTACAGAGCATTATAATGGTAATAAGAAGGCGGATACTTTAATATATATATATATATATATATATATATATATATATATATATATATAAATATATAAAATAGATTGTTTTATTGCGAAGATATTATCGTGGGTGCATGAGGATTTTTAAAAAATATAGTGTGCTGTGTTAGATGATACACGTGGTTTACCTAGGGGCCAAAAAGTCTCTCCGCAGGAGAAACGAGATACTTGCCACTATTGAATGCTGGGACTGAAAAGAAAGAAAGAGTGAATTTATTTTCTTCTTTTACTGCTTGATACAGGGCTACCTAACGAGCATTAATAGATGGTCTCCTGGCAGACAAGGTGGAGTACTTCCACCCTTAGTCTTCGAATGGCTTGTCTTAAAAAGCATCTGCATATTGGATCCATCAGAAGCAAAATCAAATGTGTATAATCTCACAGCTAAATCTGCGATAATCAAGAAAAATAAATTTTAAATAATAAATGTGGATATTGCAACATACAACCCTTGTTGGTTTATTTAATGTCGAAATCTGTTATCTTTTTTCATTATATTTGTGTCTTTCGGTAAACATGGAGCGGGTTGATATTTGAATTTATGATATTAACCCTCAATGATTCGATGAAATAACATGTTAACTCTCTACAATTGGATATATTAAAACGTATGTTAACCGTCTATGATTGAGTAAATTAACAATTAAGCTAACCCTCTATGATTGAATGAATTAACAAATATGTTAACCCTATACGATTGGGTGAAATAAAAAATATGTTAAACCTCTACAATTGGGTTAAATAACACGTACGTGAACCCTCTACGATTAGGTGAAATAACTATCGTACTCACCCAATAAGATTGAGTGAATTAACAATTATGTTAAACATATACGATTGGGTGAAATAACAAATATGTTAATCCTCTACGATTGGGTGAAATAACAATTATGCTAACCCCATGCGATTGGGTGAAATAACAAATATGTTAATCTTCTACGATGGAGTGAAATAACAATTATGCTAAACCTCTGCGATTGAGTCGAATAACAATTATGTTAATACTCTTTGATTGGGTGAAATAACAATTATGCTAAACCTCTGCGATTGAGTCGAATAACAATTATGTTAATACTCTTTGATTGGGTGAAATAACAATTATGCTAAACCTCTGCGATTGAGTCGAATAACAATTATGTTAATACCTTTGATTGGGTGAAATAACAATTATGCCCTCTGCGATTGAGTCGAATAACAATTATATTAATACTTTTGATTGGGTGAAATAACAATTATGCTAAACCTCTGCGATTGAGTCGAATAACAATTATAATACGATTGGGTGAAATAACAATTATGCTAAACCTCTGCGAACAATTTATGTTAAACCTTATGCTAAACCTCTGCGATTGAGTCGAATAACAATTATGTTAATACTCTTTGATTGGGTGAAATAACAATTATGCTAAACCTCTGCGATTGAGGTCGAATAACAATTATGTTAATACTCTTTGATTGGGTGAAATAACAATTATGCTAAACCTCTGCGATTGAGTCGAATAACAATTATGTTAATACTCTTTGATTGGGTGAAATAACAATTATGCTAAACCTCCTAACAATTATGTTAATACTCTTTGATTGGGTGAAATAACAATTATGCTAAACCTCTGCGATTGAGTCGAATAACAATTATGTTAATACTCTTTGATTGGGTGAAATAACAATTATGCTAAACCTCTGCGATTGAGTCGAATAACAATTATGTTAATACTCTTTGATTGGGTGAAATAACAATTATGCTAAACCTCTGCGATTGAGTCGAATAACAATTATGTTAATACTCTTTGATTGGGTGAAATAACAGTTATGCTAAACCTCTGCGATTGAGTCGAATAACAATTATGTTAATACTCTTTGATTGGGTGAAATAACAGTTATGCTAAACCTCTGCGATTGAGTCGAATAACAATTATGTTAATACTCTTTGATTGGGTGAAATAACAATTATGCTAAACCTCTGCGATTTGGCAGAATGACAGCTATGCTAACCCTATAACATAGGCTGAAATAACACGTGTTTGAATTCTCTACAATTCATTGAAATAACATGCATGTTAATCCTCTACGTTTGGGTAAAATAACAAGTATTTTAATTCTCTACGATTGGGTGAATTAAGAATTATGTTAAACTACTACAATTGTGTAAAAATAACAAGTATGATAACTATACGATTGGGTGAAATGACAATTATATTAAACAACTACGATCGAATGAAATAAAAAGTATGTCAACCCTATAAAGTTAAGTGAAATAAAAAATATGTTCATTTACTATGATTGGTTGAAATAACAACCATGATAACCCAATACGATTAGGTGAATTAACAATTATGTTCACTATATATGATTGGGTGAAATAACAAATATGTTAATACTCCACGATTGGGTGAAATAACAATGATGTGCACTCTCAACGATTTGGTGAACTAACAATTATGCTAACCCTCTGTGATTGGGTGAAATAAGATTGGGTGAAATAACAGTTATGATAACCCTGTCAAATTTGGTAAACTAACAATCACACTTACTCTGTACGATGGGGTGAAATCACAATTATACCCATCGTCTGCGTTTGGGTTAAATGGCAATTATGCCAACCCTCTATGATTGGGTAAAATAACAAGTATGTTAAGTTTCTACGATTGAGTAAAATAGCAGTTATGCAAACTCACAACGATTGGCTTAATAACAATTTATTTCATCCACTACGATTGGATTAAATAACAATGATGCTATCCCTCTACTATTGGGTGAATTAACAATTTGGTTAATCCTCTACGATTGGCTAAATAACAAGTATGTTCATATTCTGTAATTTGTGTGAAATAGTAATTGTGCTAAAACCCTCTATGTTTGGGTGAATTAATAATTATGTGATGTTTCTAAGATTGGGCGAATGAACAATTATGCTAATTCACGACTATTGCGTGAAATCACAATTATATTAACCCCCTTTGTTTAGGTTAAATAACAAATATAAAATCAATTTTGGAGAGAAAAATCGTCTCGCACGACATAGCTAACCTAACAATGGCTTCAATATAGTCTTTCTACTTCTAGCAGGGAACGTGGGCCCAAGAAGGTGCAACGAGTCACTTTTCTGGAGGAAGGCGGAGAGGGCTCTCTCAGATGATTAACGGAGAGAAGTTTAGTTTTGGAGTTATTAAAATTAACAAATTTTGCCCCAATTAACTACAGACTTGAGGTCATTTTTGACATCAGCTGCCATTCTGACCTTGTCAGAGTGATAAGCCTTACTATCAGGCAGGAGTAAATTATGTCATCACCATGGATACCTAGTTGAGAACTGATGTCATCAGGAAGATCATTAATGAAAATTAATAGAGTAGGGCCAAGAATGGAGCCCTGGGGGGATACCTGAGTTAATAGGAAAGGATCTAGATGAGTGACCGTTCAGGATAACTCTCATTTCACGATTTGATAGCCGTTTCCCTATAAGGAAACCTTTGACATTCACTGACCGAACAGCCAGTATTGATTTCGGTTGAAATTTATAAAATGTTTCTCGAAAAACAGTTTTTCTGATACCTCTTTTAATCCAGAAAATTTCTCGATTGCACTTGAATATTTACATACCTGTTGTAGAGGGTTAGCATGATTGTTAATTCACACAGTCTATAGGGTTCTTATTTCACACAATCGTAAAAGTTTAACATATGTGTTAATTCACCCAATCATAGGGCATTAACATTAATTCACCCAATCGTAGAGGATTAACATAATTGTTATAATAAATGTCTCTATAAGTCCACCATTCGTCCATTCTTAGAATATTGCTGCCAAAAATGGTCCGGTGTCCATGCTATTTACCTTGAGTTCCTTGATAAAATCCAAAGAATAATCAGCAATATTATCGATCCTGATCTGGCTGCTCGGCTTCACTTACTTTCCTACCGCCGTAAGTTTTCCTCACTACGTCTTTTCTATAAATGCTTTCATGGTAATTGTTCGCTGTGATACCTAGGCTTTTTAAATTTAATTGCAGTACTCGGCAGGCATCGAGATCTCATCAATTTACAGCTGAGGTGGCCAGATGTAACTGTAAATTCTATGCTAACAGTTTATTTTCTTGCACTTCTCGCTTGTGGAACTCCTTTCCGGCTTCATGCTTTCCAGCCAAATTTATAAAAATTTAAATGCAAATGCGAATCGCTGTCTACTGTCGTCCTGATTACTCTTTTCTCTGTCCACTCATTAGTAATGTTTCTATTCCTGATTCTTCCACACACTGTAACTCCTTGCGTGCTGTCTTGCCTGGCGTGATACCGATAAAAAAAATATAATAAATGTCTCGCAGCCTCTTGCTTTTCTACACATTGAAAATCCTTATCTATTAGATTTCTTACTACTTTTGGGAAACTACTAATGGCCCTAATCAATGCTGAATTGGCTAAGCATCTCACATTGAAGAGTTTTCTTTCAGACAAGCAATATTGGTTTCGTTTCTCTAGGTCAACTGCTGATGTACTGACGATAATTGCTGAAAGAAATGCGTTGGCCAACTTGAAAGCTCCCAACAGAGTTTAGCATACAAGTCTTCTTCATAAGTTAAAAAGTTACGGTATCTCCGGACAAATTTTTCAATGATCTAGCCTTTCTTATAAAATCGTCAAATGAAAGTTGTCTAGAACGGCCACTCTTCTAGATCATTCCGTACTAATTCAGGTGTCCCCCAGAGCTCTATCCTTGGCCCTACTTTGTTTTTAATCTTCATCAATGACATTCCTGATGACTTAAGCTCTCAACTTGCTATCTATGCTAATGACACAACTCCTGCCTTGATGATACATCTGACCAATTCGACCAATTCGAAGCCTCAAATTGGCGGCTGATGTCAAAAAGAAACGCCAGACTTTCAAATGTAATGTCAATTGTTATCTACTGTCGTCTTGACTACACTTTTATTGTTTTTGCTCCTTAATATTGTTTCTGTTTTCTAATTCTTTCACCCCAGAAATCCCTCAAGCCTTAGTACACTTACTGCCTTGCGTGGGGTGAATTCAATTAAAAAATTCAATCATGTTGTTTTTTTTGTTGTTGTTGTTGTTGTTGTTTGAGTGTTGGGAGTGATGACTTTTAAGTTTTCTTTACCCAGTGCTAACGCAAACTCTGTGTTTCAAATAACACTGAGAAAGAAAATGGATGTTGTTAGAGATTTACTCAAAGATGTCAGATTTTAAATTTAGTGCTTTTCTGACCAGCTTCCAGATTCCTGTAAACAGAATAAACATTTGCAAACCTGTTTACAGGAAATTCGGTCAAAAGAAAGATTACGCCATAAATGGATTAACTGCACAGAGATTTTAAAGCTTTGAGAAAAGATTACAATGAACGAAACACGCACTTCTTGGCTAAATGTTTACGCGTGCGCTCTTTTTTCTTTACATAAAATGGAACACATGCACACATGCACACACGTATATATATATATATATATATATATATATATATATATATATATATATATATATATTTGCGTATCTGTGTGTGTGTTCTATCTGTTTTGAAAATCAAGATTCGAAATGCTGCCTGACGCTTGGGCTTAGGCAACAACATGCAGTAGATACATATTATAATACATATTATAATGATCAATAGATAGTTAATGAACACACTGGAATATATATATATATATATATATATATATATATATATATGCATAGATAGATATTAACATACTGAGATAAATATGGACTGAGATAGATAAATAGATAGCTGTGAACAGACTTAGATATGAACAGACCGAAATAGATAGATAGATAGATAGATAGATATGAACAGATTTATGTTGGTAGATATGAACACATTTACATAGATAGATAGATAGATAGATAGATAGATAGATAGATAGATATGAACAGATTGAGATAGATAGATAAATAGATATAGATAGATAGATAGATAGATAGATAGATAGATAGATAGATACTGAGAAGAATAGGCAGACAGACAATAAATAGACTAACGTAGACATATAATATTGCTATTACTTATATTACAATGTTACTTTAAGGTAAGAAGAAGAATGTGTTGCGTCAATCTTCCAATTGAGAGGGAGCAGTCAACTTTGAAGGACAGAATATTTGAAATTCTGACTTTTATTTGGGTTCGAATATTGACAACAGACGCTGGCGAGAATAACATCAAGCTTTGCCTTCAAGCAGCTCCATAATTGATAAATAGCATTTATTGAATTGGCAGAGAAAGCGACGGGGAGAGAGAGAGAGAGAGAGAGAGAGGAACGGAGAGAGAGAAAGGGAAGGACGGAGAGAGAGTGACATAGGGAGAAAGAGAGAGAGAGAAGGAATGAAGAAAAGAAAGAAATGGGAAGAGAAAGATTTAATTAGCTTAACTTTTTTTGTCATTTACATATTGCTATCATTTTTTGTTTCTTTATCTCTTTTTCCCTCTTTTTTCTTCACATTTCTCCGATTTTTGTCGTTCTTTCTCTCCTCCATACTAACCTCTCTCTCTCTCTCTCTCTCTCTCTCTCTCTCTCTCTCTCTCTTTCATTCTCGCTTTTATCCGTTTCTTTCTTACTTCCTTTTCTGTGTTAACTTTTCTTCCTCTTTCTTTCTTTTATACGTATTGCTGTATTTTTCTCTTTTACTCTCTCTCTCTCTTTCTCTCTCTCACACACACACACACACACACACACACACACTCTATTTAATCCTTTTCTCGTTCTCTTCTACATACTATTTCTTATTTTGTCTTTTTTTTTCATCCTTTTATTTATTTTTATTGGTCATTCCCCATGTTTCTTTTTCACTTTCCCCTTTTCTTTCTTTCTTTCTTTCTTTCTTTCTTTCTTTCTTTCTTTCTTTCTTTCTTTCTTTCTTTCTTATTAGTTACCATTTTTGTTTTCTTCGCTCTTCTTTACTATTTACCTTTTTCATTTTTCTCTTTCTTTCTTTTTAAGTTTCCTTTTTTTTTCAGTTTTGCTTACCACTTTTTCATCTCCCACCTCCATTTTTCGTTCTCCCTTTGTCTTAAAGTGCCTGCACAATGTACCCCTGAATGGACACGTGCATTAAAAACATTGCAACGTCCATTTCCCCGTCACAAGCCGTGACTTTGGTTGGTTTGAAAAGCTGCCAAGTTTGTCTGATAAAAGCTACCAAAGCCGACACTTTTAGGTTTGATCAAAGGTGACAAGGGAAGAGGAAACAGCATCATTTAACTAACACGTTCCTCAGGGGGAAAGTAAGGGAGTAAACAGAGGGTGTGGGTGGAAGAGGGGTCGGAGAGGAAAGAAAAGATTCTACACATCACTTTGCACATCTGCGCCGTGCGCACGCATAGACGTACACAGAAATGTCGTCTTTTTCTAAGTATTGAATTGCAACCATCGAAAATGTAGTCATACAAGATTTATTGACTTCGGTTTAGTGTCATAGTCCATTTGAAACATACTTTTTTAATTAGTCATGTTAGTATAAACATGGTTGGTTGAAGCTTAATTCTAGCTTAGGAAGCTTTTCGCATTTAATGTTCATTGTATAAAATACCAGTATTTTATTTTCGCTGACGAATTGATAACCATTAGGTGAAAAAGGACTTCGACTTCAACAAAGAGAAAAAAAGGTTCAGCAACAGTGATAAATTATCATACGTTTTTATTTAATTAATCTGAATTTATTAAGTCAATAACATTTACATTTAATCAACATAGTCATTTTTTAAAAATTCTTAATAAAAAAGCGTATATATAGGAAGGGTGCTTCAAAATCTAAACAAAATATTCGAATATATTTTCATTTCTTATTCGATACTAGTTTTTCAGCACAGCTCACATACAGCCACATCACGAACGATCACGGAAGTTAATCAACGTTAAGCCTGGTCAGTACCTAAATGGGTGACCGCTTGGGAACACCAGGGGCTATAAGCTTGGATATGCAGGTGGTATAATGGATAAATGGCTCGGAATTATTAATCAAAGGGCCAAGTTCCAATTCCCGTTGGGTTCGTTATATTCACTTAGGCGCCAAATACCTTTTGGAAATATATGAATCCACTTCTTATCTTTTTTATAACATTCATTTTGTATCTGTGAGGACATTTACTTTTATAGTTGAGTAAACATGAGTTTCTGCTAGTGGGTTTTTGTAAAGGGAGGAAGTGAAACTAATGGCTATTATTATCAACTAATACGTCAAGGAAAGTGCCTTTCTTTGACGTGTTTACTCAACTACGAAAGTTAATGTCCTCACAGATACAAAATTCTTGTTATAAAAAAATGATTTACCGAACCAAATTAATCTATTATTCGGACATATTATTCTATAAGGAACTTAGCAACATTAAACAGACCCTAGTCAACAATCATTTCCCTAACCTCGTCGTAGACTTACAAATAAAACAGCGTTAGCGAAATTTAGAAAAAGTGACACCATACACACTCCCTGACGCAAGCAAAAATAAATACATCATTAACTTATTTAATCGTAACCTAATGCAACCAAATTATAAGCAGGATGAAAAAAACAATCACTGAATGATCCTAATAAACACCTAAAATTTATCATCTACCTCAAAAAGCTTAAAACATCTGACTTAATTATTATCAACAATAACAGGCCTTATATCGCTCGCCCATGTAAAAATAATGTTGTCTATGAATTCTCATGCATCTTCAACTCTAATAATCAAAAATATCATTAAATACTTACATTGGGCACTCATGCACCACACTCTCTTGCAGATTAACCTGTCACCTGTTGAAACTAAACGCAATAATTGTACACATCGATCAGCACATCATGAACGATCAAAATACAACTAACAACATCAAACAAATACTAACAAATAACACCAAAATACTCTACAGCAACTAATTTAAGGATAGACTTAAAACTGTAGAAGCTATTATTATGCAAAATAAACAGCCCACATTAAAATATTCACTACAGGAGAAAATAACTTGAAGTGCATATCATTATAAATAATAGGCGCACATATTTTATCAGTATTAGAATATTTTTTAAAAATAAGATAAAAAATAAAATTAAATAAATCGCATTCATTTTGTGCAGCTTCGTTCTCAATGGTCGTTACACATGAAATCACGCAAGACCATTTCAAATGTTCAGCTTCCCAAAGAATACCTGGATGCAAACAAAGGAATTCTAACACACCACATCGGTTCTTGATAATGGCTGCGAAAGTCAAAAGTACTTGAACAAAAAATAACAAAATATGAACTTTGGACAGTTTATCCGCAACTTCTAGCACAAAAGTCAACACATCTGAAATTTGGAAAAATGCAATAAAAAATAAAACAAACAGACCTTTTCGGTTTTTTAATCAAACTTATTTCCACACACACACACACACACACACGCGCGCGCGTGCACACACACACATATATTTAGAATCATAGGATAAAGAACAATTAGGAAGCATTTATAAATTTAAAATCTTTCGATATTACTTAAGCTCATCACAAAATTAAATATGGAAAACACACTGTGTGCGTGTGTATTTTTTTAATTTTATTAGTTTAATTCTGCATTTTAATTTATATTTTTCAGTATTTACGATTGTATTTTCTCCCTTTTTTCAACACTGCTAATGTTAACTTTGAGTTATCTCCCCTTGTTATTGCGACTTCCTCTTATTTTCCTTGTCATCCTTATGGCTTCCTTAATTATAATTATCAATTTGCTATTCATATTTTTTCTATGTTATTTTAATTTTCCCACAAATTTGTAATCTGTTGTTGATTTCTACATGAAGCTCACTGATTTCCTCAATGATTCCGTTCTATATTGACTTTCTTTATAACAGTTACATCTTTAACGGTAAATGCTTTAGTATCTGTCTATATTTCTAAGATGTGGTATTATGTACACTATTTACATTGTTCGGACTATCGTCCTCATCTTTGTTGCCATATTTATCACTACGTTTCGGCCGTTGTACGCTCCGGCCTTCTTCAGGTGGTTTGAATGTCGAACTGAACCTCTCTACTCTTATTACATTTATCTGAAGTGAATATAACAAACCCAACCGGAATTAGACCTCAGCTCTTTAATTGGGAGAGTCTACCTGTTTATAAAATAACATTTTGAAAACCTAGTTTATACTTGAGATTTAACACCAACCTCTGATGCCATTGTGAAATCCGAAACTATATCTTTCATAATATCTACTATTATTGAACTTTGTCTTGTCAAGGCCACTGTGTTTTGGGTTTTTTTTTTTTAATCAATTCACCCCAAGCATGACGACAATGCCACTAAGACACAAGCGACTGCTTTGAACGATGATTAAATATTTTTTAGAAGGAACCGGAAACGTTATCCTAAAGAGGGAACAAGGGATAAGCCTATATTCCTGTTCAAAAGACTGGGGAGGAGTGTGAACCTGACAATAGGCGAACCTCTCTAATCCTATTACATCTACATGAAACTCACCGATTTCCTCTATGGCCTTATTAGGAAATGTTTTCTCTCATATTGTCTCTCAAAGACAAATTTAACTCAGCAAACGCGCTATCTTTCTAAGATTGCGTTCTATATTAACTTCCTTTATAAGAGTTATATCTTTAACAGTAAAGGCTTTATCGGCAATTGTGAATCGATTTCAGATTTGCTTCACCATTTGCACTTTTGCAAGTTTACTTTACAGTCATTTCGATTTTGAAGATATTTATTTTAAATCAATTCACCCCAAGCAAGGCGATAATGCTACTAAGACACGAGGTGCTACTGAGAATGAAAAAAGGATAAGAAAAGTTTAGAAGGAACCGGAAACCTAATCTCAAACAGGAAAAAAACGATAAACCTCTATTCCTGTTCAAAAGATTGGAGAGGAGTGTGAACCTGACAATAGGCAAACCGATCTACTCCTATTGAGGAAAAAATAACAAATAAATAGTAAATAAATTTTCAGTGTTCAGATGGTGACGTCAAAAGTAAAGAGTTGAAGCTGACTTTAAAAGGAACCGGGAAACCCACTCTTAAAGGGGGGGGAGTATAAACCTCTATTACTATTCAAAAGATCAGGGAGGGATGTGGACCGGACGATAGACGAACCTATCTACTCCTACTCAAGAGGAAAATATTAAATTAGTAAATGAAATTTCAGTGTTGAGATGGCGACGTTAAAATATACAGTTGAAGTAGAATTTAGAAGGAACCAGAAACCCAATCCTGAACTGGAAACAAGGGATAAACTTCTATTCCTATTCAAAAGATCAGGGAGAAGTGTGAACTGGGCGATAGATGAACCTATCTTTTCATACTACTTCTTATGCGTCTTTCTGACTCGCACTTCGACATTCGACTTTCTCTTTCTTATTCCAAATTCTTCAACGCTATCACACTTTTGTTGTTTCTATATTTGCATTGAAGGCATCCATCAAAATGATGTGATATACTCTCTCTTCGTTTCTATGTAGTTGTAATTTTCAATTTTTATGCATATTCTTAGAATGTTTTTCAGGATATATCTTTTGAATAATCTGAATACTATCAGTTACTGCAGTTGACAAAATCCAGAGAAAGATCTGCAATGTAACCGACGTGACGTGGCTTCCCTCTGTCTTTTCTACAAATATTTACATGACAACTTCTCTGACGAGCTTTTCCCCTGGTGCCTCGACTACATGTATTTAAGTGTGCTACTAGATTGGCAATTAGGTCCCACCAAAATAAATAAACACAACCGCTACTTCTGCTCCAACAGTTTCCCTTCTCGAACTTCCCACCTGTGGAATTCACTTCCGTTTTCTTGCTTCCCAGATAACTACAATCTTAAAATGCAACGTCAATCGCCATATTCTTGAACTCTGTTCATTTTTGTGTCCTTTCTTCAATCCTCCCTATTCTCAGTCATCTCTTTCTATTTCAGTTTCACTCTTTATAATGCCCGGCGGGCTGATGACATTACAGCCTTGCTTGGGATGAAATGATTAAAAAAAAAGGTGATGTATTAGCGAAACCTTTTACGTTACTCGCAATGAAAATGTTGGCTAAAAATCATACGACACAAAACTTGTTACTCTCCTTTCACTTATAAAGTAGATAATTATTTTCACTTGAAAGAGATTCACTCATTTCTTGTTTTTAATCATTTCCTCTTGGCAATTCTGATCATGCTGTAGGGTCTATCAACATCTCCTTCAACTCCACCCCTTTGCAAAGAACCTCCTACCACTAGAACCTCGTTCTGCTATCAACGAGCAGACTGGGACTCGTTCCGGGATTTCCTTCGCGATGTCCCCTGGGATGTTGTCTTTACGCTCCCCGTTCAAGAATGTGCTTCCGAGGTCTCCTCCTGGGTTAAAGCTGGAATAGAGGCTTTCATCCCCTCAAGGAAATATAAAGTCAAATCACACTCCTTCCCTTGGTTCTCCGCTGCTTGCTCAACTGCCATTGACTATAGGAACCACTTCTTCCACTTATATCGAAGTGACATGTCTGACTGCAATAGAAGTCTCTTTGTCTCTCCCCGTAACGAGTGTAAGCGTGTCCTCAATGAAGCAAAGTCATTATCTGCTGCTTAATGAAAGAACGTATTGCATCTCGCAAATTCGGCTCCAAGGTTTATTGGCTTCTCTGCCAGAGCGTACTTAACAATAGCAAACCCTCTATACCTTCTTTGTTCAACCAGTTCGAGGTTCTAGCCTCTTCTGCCGACAAGGCTGAATGCTTTGCTCGGAAATTCTCACTCAATTCAACGCTCGACTCTTCCGGTGTATCCACACCAGATTTCCCCCTTAGAACTGAGGCTCTGTTGAGCGAGCTGCACATAGCCGGTATTGGGTATTATCTCTAATTTAGACCCCGACAAGGCTAGTGGTGGAGCTGGGATACCAGCCATTGTCCTGAAGAAATGTGCGCCTGAATTGGCCCCTACCCTCTCCAAATTATATCATTACCGCCTCAATGAATCTTGTTTTCCAGATTGTTGGAAGTCCTCATCCATTGTTCCTGTCTTTAAGAACTCTGGTGACCCTTCTGACCCTTCTAATTACCGTCCTATCAGTCTCCTACTCCTATTCGGCAAAGTCTTCGAAGCTTTAATCAACGCCGAAGTGGTTTAGCACCTTACATCCCATGATCTGCTCTCCGACAAGCAATATGGTTTCCACTTTGCCCGTTCTACAGCTGATGTGCTTACGGCCATAACTGAAATTGTTTACCAAGCACCTGATAATAACGGAGAAGCACGTGCCGTGGCTCTAGATATCTCCAAACGCGTTTGATAGGGTTTGACATGCTGGCCTCTTCGCAAGCTTCAGGGTTATGGAATTTCAGGTCGATTGTTTGACTTAATACAACCATTCCTGTCAAACCGTGTATTGAAGGTCGTTCTCAACGGATTCTCCTCCAGCTCCTATCCCACGAACGCAGGTCTTCCCCAAGGCTCCATCCTAGGCCCTACTCTGTTCCTTATCTTCATCAACGATCTTCCTGACGCCAAAGATTCCCAAGTAGGCATCTACGCGGACGACACTACAATTGCCTCAAAAACAAATTTAGTGTCGTTGACAAATCTAACCTGGCCGTTCGTCTCGAAAAGGACTTCCAATCGGTTGTGAACTGGGGCAAGAATTGACTGATTAACTTTCACGCCTCAAAAACAAAACTGCTCTCTACTACTCATCACAGAGAACCATCCCTGCCCCTCCATTAGAATGTCTGACGCTCAACTTCCGGGGAGCTCCTCTTTGCGACTACTCGGTTTCACATTGACTGCTGACCTGAGATGGAACAAATACATTGAGTCAATAGCTTCGTCTACCGCAAGGAAAGTTGGCTTTCCTATGCCGCGCCAGGAAATTTTTTCTCCCTGGAGTCGATCCTTCAAATCTACAAATCAACCATTTGCCCTTGCATGGAGTGTTGCTGCCATATATGGCCCGGTGTCACTTCTGTTTGTCTCAAGATTCTTGATAATATCCAGAGACGGATATGCAATGTAATTAGCCCTGATCTGGCATCTCGTCTGCAGTCGCTCTCTCACAGACGTGCGGTCGCCTCCCTCTGTCTTTTTTTTACAAATACTTTCATGGTAACTGCTCCAATGAGCTACTTTTGCTGGTTCCCAAACTTCCTGAATTTAAGCGTTCTACTAGGCTGGCATTTCGCTCACACACTTTCACTATCGAAACTATTAAATGTAGCCGTCTCTTCTACTTCAATAGCTTCATGTCTCGCACTTCTCGTCTGTGGAACTCCCTCCCCTTTTCCTGTTTCCCTGATAGCTATAATCTCCAACTATTCAAATGTAATGTCAATCGACGTCTCCAGATGCCCTGATCTATCCCCTATCCTTCTCTTCATCCTTTCCTCTATCACTCCTATTTGCTCTCGCTCCAACTCTCTGTAACCCCTCGTGTGCTAGTGGCTTCCCGCCTTGCTTGGGGTGAAACGTTTAAAAAAAATTCCTCCAAGCAAGGCAATAAAGCTACTAAGACGCAAGTGTGTTACCGAGTGGGAAAGAATACAGGTAAAAGAAAAACATTGTAAAGGATGACTGTTTTTGTTTAGCGGCATATCAATACCTATATGGGTTATTTAATGCTCATATCTAAATATTTTGTACGCAATTATATTTCATTTTATTTTGGGGACAGATAATAATAGTTTTAGTGATACAACTCTTACTAATTAACACATAGATGATGAGGGAGAAGAATTCGATTTATACCTTTGCCAAGGGTAATTTTGCGCGTCAGTGAATATATCAAACCCAGATGAAATTAGAACTCGGCTCTCCGATTCAAAATCCCGAACCATAATCCATTACACCAGCCGCACATCCAAGCTTACAGCACATGGTATTTCCAAACGGTCCCCCATTCTTCAGTTGCTCGATGTTGCTTAACTTCGGTGATCATACGGGAACCTGTTTTTCAACGTGGTATGGCCAGAAGCCATTATTAAGAAGAAAGAAGACAATAAAAAAACAAGAATTAAAAAAGCAGGAGATAACAACTGATATTACACTGAATTTTTTGAAGATCAAATTGATATAGAAGTAAGAGGCCACACGCAAGAAGTGTGAAAGAAGAAACTGTTAAAATAGAACTTACGGTTGCATCTAGTGATTTCAACTATAAAATGATGGGACCTAGCTACAATTCTAGTATTGTGCTTAAATTCGTAAAGCTCATCAGAACAATTTCCATAAAAATATTTATAGAAAATATACAGGGAAGGTACTGTACGGAGACAGGAAAGTGGCTGAAGCCAAGATGCCAGGTCAGAACCAATAACATGTGAATTTCGCTACCATGTACCAAGTGATGTTGTTCAGCTCTATGATTCGTTTGTCTAGATTGTTGTTTTCAGTTACAATTTTGAAATCTATAAATGTATATCTATTAGGTTGAACCATAAATGCGTTTATTGATTCTTTATAGATTCGTTTTCTCCGTTTCATCAACCCTTTGGGGGTTATTTAAAGCCATAACTGACTTGGATTCTTTTGTTCCTTTTCGCCAGTTTGGCCAGTTTGGCGGTGTTCCAAGAAACTCCGATCCCGTACAGGAACAAAACGTTTTCTTTTCTGTAACATCTTTTTTAATAGTAATATTTCTTCGACTTCTTTACGTGATCGCACGATTGCCGTCGATCGCCACGTATGCAAACGTGATTCATCGCTCTGCCATGATCAAGGTACCGACCCACTGGATGTGTTCTTCCGAGGAACGATGCTGACGGACGACCAAACCGGCTTACGTCCGTTACACTTGTTCTTCTAGCTTTAGAGCTTTCTACCCAATCATACATCTTTCGTTGGATTCATGGTGCATGTTGCATCCGTGTTGCATCCATGTTGCATCCGTGTTGCATCCAGCGATGGATTTCCGTTGGTTTCAATCCTCTGCCCACAGAAAGTGCACTAAAGTACAATTACATTTTTAACATATTTACGATTTTTTTTACAATGACTTGTTGCCACTAATCAAGCAGATCTTCAATACTTTTTTTTAGTAAAATTCTGATGTGAAAAGATTTTCGAGGAATCGTTGAATCTGATTTTCATCAGAGAAGGTTTTCCTCATCACAGCGTCTTGTGGCGAATGAAAAGCGTAACAATCTACTGCTGCAATGACTAATCATAGCGGATCGGGTAGAACAGAGAAACCGAGTTCCCAATTCTTTCACATATTATATTTGTTGAATGTAACCTTGCGTTGTCATGGAGGAGAACATTTTTCCCATTGACGAGCGCAAGGAAATTTTCGACCAAACTTTTATTGACATGTTGCCGCTGCTGGACGTATAAATGTGCATTTAGTGTTAAATATTGTCGTATGTAACAGATTTTTCATCACCAGTTATAATATGTTTAATGATAGCTTCATCATTACAGTTGATTCCCGTTTTCCCATGCACACGCGTGTTGTCGCTCATTAGCGCCTTCCCGTTGTTTTTACCATGTAATTTCAAAATTGCCTTTAATTTCTGATCTATTCTCGTTATTACCGTTTTCTTTATCAACTTTATTCTTCAACAATAAAACACAATTGCATTTTATTCAATAACATCTTCAATTTGAAATGACTTGTTGCTACTTACCAGGTAGATTTTCGGTACTTTTTGATTAAAATTCCGCAGGTTTTGATGAGAAAAAAGTTTTCGACGAAACTTTGAATCCGGTTTTCATTAGAGAAAGATTTTCATATCAAAGTATTTTCCAATTATCGAAAACAAATGGTAATAATCGGTTGGCACAAGTTCAGGTGAATAGGGCGATGAGGACAGAACAAACGAATTCTAATGTTTTCCTGTGTTCCACTTGCTGGACGCGTTCTTGTGTTGTTATGAAATACGAACATTTTTGCGATTGACGAACTCGGGGAGATTTTCGATCAAACATTTGTAGACACGTTGCAGCTGCCGGACGTATATATTCGCATTGTGTTTCATTGCGTTCTAAGATCTTTAAATGAATAATACACTTACGATTCTAACACATTACTTTTCTTCCGTGGACCTCAGCTTTTAGAGTTGGTCGAGGAGATTTATCCTCGTTTCTCTGCTGCATTGAAATGTGAAACTGGCAGTCACTGTGCAGTGTTGATTATTATGTCCATATATATAAATTCTCTGTTTATCATATTGAGTACCCTTCTTCTATAAATGTAGCAAATTTTAATGACTATGTATTGAAAAGGTATCGGACTAGGACCTAAAAAATGATGTACATCATTACTCCAGCAAATAATATATTTCATTTATTATTTAAAGTAATGGTCTTCATAAAGAAGTTCTCGGATATTTTCCACACTTACTGAAGTTTTGATGGAAATTTTCCACCTTGAAAGCTCCTTAACCGTCACTCGAACGGTTCAAAATGCGTGATTCGCTCAAAACCTGGTGTACGATTTAAAGAATGTTCCAACATTTAGAAACTCTTACATAATAATTGACACACGAGTACATAGCACGAACCTGATTCAATAGTTTACATTTATCGGCAAACTGATTCAATAGGCTATGAGCGTTAGCTCGACGTGCACACTTCCGTTGACCGGTACGCACAGTACCGGCCAACGGAAGTTGACTTCCCCAATGTTCCCATCTATTAAATCAAACCACATTAAAATGAGTCGCATAAGAATTTTTTGCTAATACCTGGAGAGCACAAATTATAGATACAGATTAAACTTATCGTCCAAAAGTTTATGGACATGTTGCAGCTGCTAGACGTGTAATGTGCATTAAGTGTTTCATTGAGTCTTAAGAACTCTGAATGTATTCTACCATATGCACAATATTACCTTTCTTCCATTGAGATCACCTTCTACTGACGGTTGTGGAGATTTATCCTTGTCAATCATTTGTATTTTGCATTTAACATTGTTGTAGGCAACCCATTTTTCATCGCCTGTTATGATAAATTTAATGAACGGTTAGAGTTAGAATGATACACTGAACATTACATTTGGTTCGTTTAAATGGAAATGACTTATGACTCAGCCACATACATATTTTTACTTTATTTAATTCCCAAGTTTTGTCATGCCTACACAGTGAACGCCATCACTGATCTGTAGACACATGTAGTTGGGTCTTTGGTGTGATGTAATGGGTTACGGGATGCCTAACGTGACGTGACTTGGCCCTTTTACTAATTATAACGCAGTCGGTATGGCAATTAGCGAATTCAGAGAATATTTCCAAAGGAAAGCGGGTGTGAGTTCAAGTCTCACTCGCGGTTTATTCATTAATTCCAGTCAACGCTGTTTACTAACGCATGTGGAATGGTGATCTAAGAAGTTGCAATAAAAAATGTCAGAAATTAAAATGAAAGAAATGCCAGTGAAGTTTTAATAATGGCTGATAATACGTCATCCGGATGTGCAGGTCGGTCAATGTTGCAAATACATTTACAAATATAAAAATACATACAAATGCATTCAACATTATGGATCAAAATAGGAAATTTTATATTGTATGTTTTTTCAAGACTTTACATGAGCAAAACAAATTCACGGATTTAGACGAACAAAAAAATGACGTCAAATCCACTAAAATTTTCATCGTTTAATAATCAGTTTTGCTTCGTTTAATTTGAAATGTGAATAAATATAGGTAGAAAAAAAGCAAATGTTGATAAGACAGTAAGGGTCACAAAGCATTGCCCGGGGCCCCCAATCAGGGTTGCACCCACACCGACCCTATGTTCTTTGTTATTTGGTGAATATAATATATTTAATTTTTGCTTTTATTTGAAATATAACAGCCTAACGCTAATCCGTATTAAAAGAAATGTTGTAAATGTAATATTTACATTTTATTTAAAACCTGTTGATTCAAAGGTTAAACTCCCAAAACTGTAGAACTATTGGTGCCATTCTGAACTGACTTTAAAAAGAGCGCGAAAAATTTAAAAAAATGCAAATTAAAGAAACATGAAACAACAGCAATGCAATAATCAATAAATTGGTATTCATGTTTAAAAATAAATTATATTTTACCTTATATAACCAATAGTTTAAGAATATAATTTTTTTATTCTATACGTCTTTATTAAACTTAGAAGTATGCACATATATCATTTTATTTTTTCTACATTAAAAGTATCCATTTCGTTAAATAAATCTTTTGAGTTTAATTGCTCGCTTTTTTTTTCATTATTTTCTTACATATTTCATGCTATAAAATATATAATTTCACCCAATATAACTTTTGTAAAAATAATTCTAAATTTTCGAATGTTTATTAAAATAACGGAGTTGCGAGTAACCAAAAAATGGTCGGAATTGGTAAAGAGGGTTATTGAATTAATTATGTTAATTGATTGATGTTTCTTAATTATTCATTGGCATCCAAATAATGTTTTTATTTTTATTTCATCCGTAAAATTATTATAATCTTATAGAACCATTTGTTTAATTTTTTTTTTTTTTTTTTTACATTATTTACATTATTCGGACTATTGTCCTCATCTTTGTCGCCATATTTATTACAACGTTTCGGCCGTTGTATCAGATAATTCCCTGATTTGAGACAAATATTTTAAAAACAGGTGTTAGCGAGTTTTGGCTTTCATTTCGGTAAAAATAAGCATCCATTTTGGTGGCAAAGAGTTTTACAAAACAAGATCTAAAAAAATATCTGCATCGTACAAATTTGGAATTGCAAGAGAGAGGAGCGACTTTTAAAAAAAAATATGTTTCAGAAAATGCTGCATATTCTTCTTCCAAACGTAAAAATGAGGCCATGAAATTTGGCGGCATGCTTATTTCTTCTTCTTCTTCTTCTTCTTCTTCTTCTTCTTCCCGTGTACCTTCAGGATGTCGATGATCATGGCTCTCTACAATGTCTTGTCTTTTGCAGCTCTTAATAAATTTTGTCGTTTTGCTATCTCTTCTAAACTTTGTTCCGCCATCCACTTACTGAAGCACGCTAGGTAGGTTATGTGTTGTTTTCCCCTGCCCCTCTTGCTTTCAGTCTGTCCTGTGAGTATCAAATTTTCCAAACCCTCTTTCCTCATTATGTGTCTGAGAATTTGTCTTTTTCTTTCTATTTTCTCTAAAACTTCGTCGTTGCTCACGCTTTCAGTCCGTGGTATTCTCATCATCCTTCTGTAGAACCACATTTCTGTTGCGTCACATCTTTTCTTCATCTGTGTGGAGATTGCCCAGTAATCAAATAAGAGGACCAACATTATATAATAGTTCAGTACTATTTTCTTCGTTTCTAATAATTTTTCTCTATTTCTTAATACTATGCTTAGCTTTTGAAAGCCATCTTTCGTTATTCCAATGCGCTTTCGAATTTCAGTGTGACACTTTTCGTTTTCTGTTAAAAACCCTTCCCAGATATGTAAATTGTTGTACTTATTGATTTTCGTATCTCCAATTTGTAATTTGTATTTTGGGTTGCCCTTTTGCTAACAACCACGCATTCCATGTTCTTGAAATTGATGTTTAGTCATTTCGTCTCGTTTTCCTTCACTACCTTCTTCTCCTCATGTTTATTTACATTATTTATATTCAAATAATTCTTATTATCATTTTGGCCAGATCGTTGCGAAATCGGATATCTTCTCTTGTCCATCCGGGTTTTATTCAAGAAATTCCGTGCTTTTATTTAAGCTACAGGGGCATATTGTTCTCATTCTGCTGACCCATCCAGGAATATCTCGTCTTAAAGTTAATTAGTTAAATTATAATTCACTAGTCTAATGTCCTGTTGGACAATCCTGAATATAAGACTTAAACCTGAGCTGCCTGCTGTTGCTTGTCACACCTGACTACATCCACTATGTCTTCTCTTTTTTTTTTACTGCTGCTGCTTTAAGACCTTGCTGTCATTTCTCTTTCTTTATTTATTAATGGCTCCCATAATGTATTCATTTCTATGCTAAGCCTACAGAGATGTGAGTTATAAGCTAGAATATATAAATTCTAGGGGGAGGAGGTTCCCCCTAAACGATATCTTTACTTAGTGGGGGGGTCGGATTGATCGCTGGCAGAAATCCCCCCCCGCCCAAGAAATGGCGACAGCACCACTTGAACAGTATTATCCCTAGTCCCATGTACACATTGGGTACTCACTTTAATTCCAGCCTTTCCGTAATATTCTATTCGAGTGGGGGTGCAGATAAATACCAATATACAACCGTTATATTTTTCGACCGAGGATCAAAGTGTAGTACCTGTCGGATATCCGACCCCACTCAGTTGGAATCTCGTATATACTCTAGTATAGTGCGAGTTTTTAAGATCAGTTTTTTTTACGCTAAAAATCAAGGGTCGCACGATACAGAGGTCATTTTTTGAAGAGGTTAAACATCATGACCAATTGTAATATACACAGTTATTTTTTTCTGTTGTGGTAAAAGTTCATGTCTTTTCGGTGATTCTAACCTACTCACTAGTCCCAGATTCTCACGGTACCCTTGGCTAACCTTTTAACAGTACAGATAAACACCTTTAGCCTGCCGCCCGTAGCCGGGATTTTTTTCTTTCTGTTGCTGCACGAACAGCAGAACATCATTCACTATGTGTGCCTCTTAAAATATACAAATATTTTATACAAATGAAGAATTAACAATGTTTTTTTCCTTTCTCCAATTTGCGTTCATCTTTGTTCGTACGTGTTTACATCGCTGAGGTATTACTTTTCCAACGGCACCCCTTTTGTCTGATATATATATATATATATATATATATATATAATAAAAAGGCTTAAACACTAATATTCCATGGTCATAATTTATTCCATTGGAATCGTAAATACGATCCAAATCATATATATATATATATATATATATATATATATATATATATATCATATATTTCAGCTTTCCTCTTTTCATTCATATTTTTATTTATTTATTCTGTTCTTTACATTTATTTCATCTTATAGTTCTCCCTTCCATTTTCTTACAAGATGTAACGCAATGTATGTTGCGCAGGGTGAAATGCCAAATGAATTTTAATAGCTTCTAGTAACTTTATTTACATTATACAGTAATATTATCAAAAGGATACAATGCAATTGAGAGACATTATAAAAGCATATGCCACTATTCATATATAAAGTATACACAACATATTAAGGCATATACTCAGGAGTGATATGAACAAAAACAGGTTTTTCATAAAAAAATTTAGAGGTCCTACTACATATAAAGGAGGAGAAAAGGTGCAAAGAAGGAGGAGTTTACAAAGCGGGAGAAAAACAAAAGAAAAACAACTGAAAGGAATATATATATATATATATATATATATATATATATAAAGAGAGAGAAAGAGAGATAGGAGGGACTATAAATACGATACAAAAGCGGCATCCCCTGTCCCCTTCGAAAGTTATTTTTTTACGGCCAAGTAGACGGTCGAAGAACCACCACCGAATGTTTTCATCAAAATCAATAACTTCATACATTTTGATACAAACTCCTTTTCAAACAATCAACACGTAAGATTTTTCTCATTCAGTTTATCACGTAGTTTAAAATATACAAAAAATGTTTCAATAAAGGCGGGAAGTAAGAAAATCCACGCAAAGATTCTATGAAATATCCAAAGGTCTGAGAAAATCACCTTTTAGAAAAATTTACTTCTTACATTAAATTACGTTAGTGAAAATGTTCGTTCCGTGTCTGTCATTATATGGCATTACGAGCGTTCAGCTTTTGTTAACCTATTCAAGAAATTCTTTTTCATTGTACACCGCAGGATTTTTTTTTATTTGATAGAAATTAGAATATTCTTATTGTTTCGAATCTAACATTGAAAATTGAATACAATAAGTGATCTTTTTATCATTTTTCTTTTTCAATTTTTTAAATAAAAAAGATGATAAAAATACGATTCCGGTATGGTGTTTGATCGAACGAGTGAAAAATGGTTTGAGAAATGTCGTCCAGGATATTCCTTGTTAAACGTTACTCGACGATAAGTGAGCATGATATTGAAACCAAAAGCTCACACAGACCTGTTACGTCACGGGGAAACATGAGATGACAAAGTTCAATTCGTAGAAGACACTTACTGTTAAAGGAGTAGTTTTTTTTTTTCAAAAAATGAAATAGAAGAACGATTCCTGTCGGCAGAGGCACAGATTCTTCGTTAGTAAGGAATAATAGTTAGGGATCGGTTGACATTCATTTCACTCCTTGAAATCCCAGATATCAACCCAAGCAGCGGTGCCCAGTAAAAATATAACGTTTATAAGAAATAATGTCGGAATTCTTTAAAAATTCATTAAAAAATTATAAGCGGCTGACATTAATTTCACTGTGAAAAACTCATGTACCCAGTAAAACAACTTCGAGGCGACAGGTTGTTTCATGTTAGACGCAATTGTCAGGCCACGAGTGTTGTTGTTTTTTTCTCGGCTATTTATATATACGAGTCAGTGGTGCATTGTGGGTAGTCTATTTTGGCGGTTATTTTGCCGGAAGACGTTTATTTGTCTATTTATTTATTTGAAATTATTTTGCTTGTTTTTATTCATTTTAATTTTTTATTTTCATTTCTTATCTTATATATTTATTTTTTTTATTTTTATTTCAATCGGTGTTTTTATTAACGTAGTAAACATTTGTTTGTAGCGCTTATTTGATAGTTTTGTTTTGTTTTGGGGTGGATTGCTGTAGTCTATTCTAACTATTATTAGTATTATTATATATATATATATATATATATATATATATATATATATATATATATATATATATATTATGTACATTATTTACATTATTCGGACTAATGATCTTTCAATCTATTTAATTTTTGCACTTGGCGAGCCTTGACTACATCAAATTCATGTCTGAAGGATTTATCCAGGTCATTTTGGATCCTTCTCTAGTCTTCTTCATTAGTAATTCTGTTGAAGAAATCCTCGAGCGTCTGGGAGATATGAGCTTGTAGTCGATGTTTTATCCAACGATTGTACTGGATTCCCTCTCGGACAAGGGCGATAATAGATTGAAAGATCAGAAGGTGACGCACAAGATCCATCACCCACCAGTGAAAGCAGTAGTCAACATCAGCCAATATCAGCTGAGTGCCTCTGAGGAGTCAGTTTTGAATAAGGGTCTCAACTTCGCCACAACCATCAAGCGGGTGCCATACTTGGACAACATTACCAGAGTCGAGGAGGTGGTCTTGAACATCCCTCAGGCTCAGGCGGCTGAACTGAGATGGAAAGTAAGACAGACCTTGGAGAGAGCCAAGCCGCCCAGGTCAAACATCACGAAACTGGAGAGGCTGGCGATCGGATTCCTACAGAGGAACGAAAACATCATCATACTACCGGCTGACAAAGGTAATGCTACTGTAGTGATGAACATCAGATTATACAAGAAAGCTGGAAGACCTCATTAGCAATGGTAGCTACAGCAAAGTTAAAAAGGATCCTACTATGAAAACGGAACGCAAACTGTCACAGATCCTAATCAAGAACAAGGATCACTTCGCACCTAAGACGTATAGGCACTTATCGCAGCGTTACACCAAGCTACCTCACATATACAGTCTCCCTAAGATTCACAAAGATGGTATTCCGCTCCGGCCGATTGTTAGTTGCCAAGGCTCTGTGTGCCACCCTCTGAGTCGCTTGCTTGTAGATATAATTGACCCATTGATCAGAAAGTCTCCTTCATGTGTCCGAAACTCCGCCCACTTCGTGGAAATAATCAAAGATGCTCCCATCCTATCCAACCAGATGGTGAGCTTGGACGTGGTGAGTCTGTTCACCAAGTTACCCACGGAGGAGACATTCTCAGTAGTCAGAGACAGATTGGCCTCTGACTCATGCCTAGAAGAACGGACCAGTATTCCAGTAGATAATCTGATGGAGATGTTGACTTTCTGTACACAAACAACACACTTCGGAATGGGATCACACATATATCGACAGGATGAGGGCTTAGCAATGGGCTCGCTATTATCACCAGCAATGGTGAATATATACATGGAATACTTTGAGGAAATGGCATTAGAATCTATATCTCTAAAGCCAACTATATGGTTATGGTATGTAGATGACACCTTCATACTCTGGCCACACCAGGAAGATGTTCAGGTTCTACTGGACCATGTGAAATCAATAAGATCTTCGATACAGTTCACGATGGAGAAAGAGAGTAACAACACACTCCCATTCCTGGATGTTCTAATATCTCGAACAGAGCATGGGTTTAAGACATCCGTATACCGTAAACCGACATTCACTGGACAGTACCTCAATTTCAACTCCCACCATCCATACAGCGTAAAGAAAGAGATCGTCCGTTGCTTACAACACCGAGCAAAAGTCATAAGTGGCGACCCAGAGACGTTAGATAAAGAATTGGTCAGTATAAGTAGTACCCTACAACATAACAACTACCCTGGGTACATGGCAGCGGCCCTCCAAAACTGGGATAGGCGGGTACAAGAGGAGGAGGAGGACAACAACACTCAGAAAACAGTGTGCCTGCCTTATGTGAAGGGGTTATCAGAGAAAATACAAAGGATCTGCGGTTCATATAACATCAGGACAACCTTCAAAAGCGTGACAACACTTCGCAGATATCTCTCACGAGTGAGACCCCCCCCCCACAGAGAGGAACATGACTAAAGACTGTGTGTACGCTATCCCGTGCAGCTGCGGAAAGGAATATAAAGGAGAGACAGGTCGCCCTCTAAAGGTAAGACTTCAAGAACACCAGAAAGCTGTAACACGAGGGAAAGTAGAAAAATCAGGCGTGGCTGACCACGTATGGAGAGAGAAGGGAGATCACTGCCATCTGTGGGATCATGTTGAGATCATAGACAAGGAACACCATTCGAAAATTCGTAAAATTAAGGAATCAACACATATGCTAGGCCACAAAAATCTCCTGAGCCGACCAAGCATAGAAATGAATACAATAAGGGAACCCGTAATAAGGAGTGCCAGAGAAAAGCAATGATAACTGCAAAGTTGCAATATGAGCTCTGGTAAAAACATATAATGATAACAGCAAAAATTGCAATACGAGCACTGGTAAAAATGGTTGCTGAAGACATTAGGTTTATAATACCCAGAAATTCATAACCAGATGTCCTCAAGGATACATTGCACAGTGGATAAAGGCGTTGGTTAGATCCAGTAACAGGACCCAAAGAGTGTGGGTTCAATACCCGGTTGAGGCAGTGGAGAACCATCAGAGGGGAATTAACAGGAGATAACTGATAACTGACATCCATTAAATATGGCACGTGGAACTAGAACAGTCTACCCCAGTGAGCGAAATAAAGGGTTAAGTTCGAAATTCCAACCTGAAGAAGGCCGGAGCATACAACCGCCGAAACGTTGTGATAAATATGGCGACAAAGATGAGGACATTAGTTCGAATAATGTAAATAACGTATATATATATATATATATATATATATATATATATATGATAAAAACTACTTTTAAATTGTGCTATAATTATAGGCTAAAATATCAGGATAGAACGTATGTAAATATAAATGTAGGCATTGATGTTTACAAGGTCTGACAATTGCGTTTAGCATGAAACAAATCAATGTCCACTTTTATATATATACGCACGCACACACGTATATATATATATATATATATATATATATATATATATATATATCAGAGAGAGAGTGTGTAAGTGATTGAGTGAGAGAGTCATCAACTGGTTATCTGTTCCTTTCTATAAATTGGACAGTTGGAATAATCAATAGAGATGAGGAAAATTGAAAATTGAAGATGTGAAAAAGGAAAGGTAGAGGGTAAGTAAGAAAGCGAGAGAAAAACGAAAAAGAAAAGCAGGTGTAAGTAATTGATTGATTTGTTTCTTTACGACTTATCAACCCTTTGTAGGTTATTTAAAGCCGGAACATTGTTCGGATTGTAAGAGATCGCTTACACAACCTGGTATCTCCAAGTGGTCACCCATCTAAGTAATGGCCGTACTCGATATTGTTTAACTTCGATCTTCTAATGACAAAAGCTGTGTTCAGCCTGATTTGACCGTAAGCAAGAAAAAACAGAGGAAGGAATGGAAGCAACTCTCTTCAGTTTTATTACCCCCCCCCACATTCCACACACAGACTTTCATCTTTCCAAGGATATGAAATTTTATTTGATATTTTTACTCTTTTGGGACATAACACCCACACGTGTTACGTAGTGAAGTATGTAAATACTAAGATATTAAATAAATTTAGAGGTTAAACAGATAATAATACTAATAATTTAAATGTGTAGTTTTCAAACAGCTAACCAATAATGTGGTTATACAGAAGGATGCTGAGCATGCCGTGGACCGAGCATGTGAGCAACGACGAAGTTTTGGAGAAAACGGAAACAAAAAGGAAACTAATACTTAATATCAAGGAGAGACAGATGAGGTTTCTGGGGCACATAATGAGGAAGAAAGGTTTGGAAAATCTGATACTCACAGGACAGATAGTAGGCTAGAGGAACAGAGAAATACAATGCTTAACATATTTATTTGAGATTGAGGCGGAACACGGTTTAGGAGAAATAACAGAAGACAAAGATTATTAAGAGCTCCAAGATACATGAAGCTGTGGAGAGCCGTGATCTCCTACGTCCTAAGCGGACACGGCACATAACGAAGAAGAACCAATGAAGATACTAATTACACACTTATAAAAATATAATACTGTTCATCGGATTGGATTATTGGTTGACTCGTTTACGGCTTATCAACCCTTTGCTGGTTATTTATGCCAGAAAATATTTTTGAAATTGTTAGAATTTGTTTTTAGATGATGATGGTTTAGTTATACAGGTCTTTACCATAGACGATGGAAGGAGAGGTGGATTCATGCCTTTCCTAATGGTACAGGAATTTAATGTACCCAACGGGAATTGGAACTCAACTTTCTGATTAACTATTCCGAGCCATTTTATATTTACACCTTCCGCACATCCAAGTTTACAGCACCTGGTATTCTTAAGTGGTCACCCATCTACTTACTTGACCCGGCTCGACGTGGCTTAACTTCAGTGATCGTACGGGAATCGGTGTTTCAACGTGATGTGGCCGTAAGGCACAGGTGACAAATATCTTCTCAACTTGAGAATACTTGATGAAAGTTATTCTCAAAGCTCAGCTTGATTTGACATTGACAAAAGAGAAATAAAAATTGGTTAATCTTCTGAAACTGATTTTTAGATTTGGTGATCATTTGCCAGTTAAGCAGTGTGGACGCGGACAGTCAAAGCACCTTGAGCATTGATTGATGCAATACGCCTTTAATCTTGCAAAATAAACGTATTTAGCTTAAAAAACGGATTTGATGCAGTTAATGTTTGTGGGCGTTGATACAACGCCAAAAGGGATTTTTGTATAGACAATGTCAGTCACCAACACTTTCACGGCCCCAAATTTTACCATTAAACACAAAAATTAAATCCCATGAAAATCGACCACCGATACAAATGTGACAACAGTATTTAATTACTTATGATTCTTTTATATTTATATAACAGAGTCCTAGCATAATATCCGTTAAAAAAATGATGGACTTACGTCACTTCTGCTAGGATTAAAGTTTAGTGTCTGTTCTTTACCTTTCTGACGTGATTGTATATTCGATCAATTCACGGACGCCAGTATAATACTGCTCAGGTGGATTGGACAATCTTTGACCTTGACCTATATATAAGCATATTGACACCCCACATTAAAAACGACTTTGTGTCACATCCCACTACCGTGAAGAAGAGTCAAAGCGTCAGAATGCAGGCTTTTGAAAATTATATTAGCTCAAGCCTGGGCCGAGTGGGGAACCATCCCCTCAAGCAGTACCCCACCTTCTGGATTTAGATTTAGTTATTTTACCGGCACACCAATCCCAAGGGTCTGAATCGGGTAGTCCTAAGATTTGCTATTTTTATAGATACAGTTATCTAAGTAAATACTCTGTTTATAATAAGCAGTATTAATTACATTTACTGGCCTGAATGTCCGATAAATTATCTTAGAAAATATGTACCCTCCGACACATATTTTCCGAACATGTATCCGACGCGGTAACCGTCATATAGCCTAACGTGCTATACCATTTAGCTCCAGAGGAAGCGTCTGTTTAGCAATGTCAAATGACAGTTTTTAAACAACAAATTTCTCAAGAACTTTTTTTGAACATATCTGAAAAATTATTACGTGTGCACAAAGTCCGCTTCTACGGTCATAATGGCAATATTTACACTCAAACTAACGGTGTTAGTATCGGAAATCCGCTCGATCTGTGCTTCTCCAATGTTAGCGAGAAACAAACAAGAAATAGAAAATCTCAAAACCCCGTTTTTAAAAAAAATTGTTCTTAACTTTACCAACGAACTGAGTCCCAAAAAATAAACTCCCATTCATAGATGTTCTCGTAGAATACAGAAATAACATTTTCACCACCTCAAAATATTAAAAAAAACTCACCAGCAGAAACTCATGCCACCTTAATGTTAAGAGTGAATACCGTCTTAGATATAAAATTTTCCTAAATTGAACACACCAGTATTCATCCTCTCGTCTATTTTTCCTTAAAGAACTTAACAATGCAAAACAGACACTAGTTAATAATAGTTTTATAACTACCTAAGCACAATCGCAGTACATTGTCAGTTGTCTTTAACGAAACATGTATAAAAGAGGGATTGCTTCCCAAATACACATATATATATATATATATATATATATATATATATATATATATATATATATATATATATATATGTGTGCGTGTGTTTATGTGTGTGTGTTCGCTAAGCCAAGCATATTCTAGCACAAAGCCAGAAGTGTGTTAAATCGAAATCATTAACAGTTGGTCATAGTAACTAGCTAAATATTATTTTACTCTACGCGTTCTGATATAAGGACATTAGCCCCTACGGATCAATATATATATATATATATTAGTAGTAGTAGTAGTAGTAATCTTATAAATATAAGAAACTATACTCGTTCGGAGAACATTCAGTGTTTTGATTTGCAAATAATCAAACCAATACCAAAGGGGGGGTAAAAAAGAAAGAACCAAGAACATGTACGTTAGCCGAAAATAATCGTCTAGCATGCAAGTCCAAAACCCAAAGAAAAAAACCCCGATACGAGTAGGCAATATAATTAAATAAAGTGCTCGATACAATGAGTTGAGCAGTCCTATATATATATATATATATATATATATATGTATGTATGTATGTATGTATGTATGTATGTATGTATGTATGTATTATTATTATTAAGAAAAAAGACAACTTTAAGGTTACATAATTATAATTTATTTCCTTAGGACTCAGATCCCGATCTTAATTCATCAGATTGTCAATTTACATACAAATAAATGGATGACAAATTTTCCAGGTATAAAAGATTTATACATTATTATTTTTAATTTATGCACACATTTGTTTGAGGGGGTAGGTTTAATTTTGGGTCCGGAAGAGATGAAAAAGCTATTTATTTAAAAAGGGTTAAGGTGGTGGAGAGAGGGGAAAACGAAAGATAAGTAAACAAAGTTAGGAAGGCAAAAAAGGGGAATAGAAAGATATTTATACCTATCTTTATAAAGAGACATATCGAAATAATACTAGCCGTGGATGGGAGTAGACATTCTGACCTATTTATCAAGTATATTTACAGGAGAGTAGAAGAGCAAATTAGACAAAGAGAACGAAAGAAAAGAAAGTGAAGAAATACGAAAGCAAAACAGAAAAGAAATAAGATTGAGGTGGGGGGGGGAGAAATGGGCGGAACTCTGGCAAAATGTAAGAATACAATTTACGCTCACATATGCGGCTATGACACTTCAACATTATTTTAAAGACTAATAATAATAATAATAACTAAAAATTCATAAAACAATAATAATAATAATAATAATAATATCCTGAGTAAAGAATTGTATTTGTAAGTGTTGTAAAGAATTTTTAATGAAAAATTCTTTACATCATTTTTAATTAAGGTGCATATATATATATATATATATATATATATATATATTAAGTTGTATGAATATGAGTTTGTGACCCTGGGTTTGATGCTTTTGCGAACATCAGGCAAAAGACAAACTCATATCTATTTAACTTATTATGTTAGCTCTATCACTGATATTGTGCGCTTCCCACTAAGTACCGCGCATATAAAAAATATATACATATAAAATAATAATAATAATAATAATATATATATATATATATATATATATATATATATATACATATATATATATATAAAGAAATATAGCAAATAGAAAACCGTTTCAATGAAACTAGCTTTGATAATGTGTTTCGCCTTTCTAGGCTTCATCAAATTAAAAAAACGAAAGAATATGTGTGTATGTATATGTGTGTATGTTTAAATAATAGATCTTTCGTATTTTTTATACTAAACTGGCGTATCTCGTGATGGAAGAAAACAATGAAAATGTTTGACTTTTAAAAAAGCCGTTAATATTTATTCTGTATCTTTTTTCTAATTCATAAATTATAGATTCTACCATCTTCTCTGTATTGAATTTAACGTAAATCTTTATCTTATTTCCTGACAAATTTGATAAGGATTTTACGTTAAATTAATTTAAGAAAAGATGATATGGATCTTTTGCTTTCGAGCCATTCGGAAACTAAAAAGAGGAAAAGTTGGGCAACTATATAAATAACTGTTATAATGAAAAACAGATTCAAGGGTTCGTCAAAAACCTTTTCACATCAGAATGTTATTTAAAAAAAAAGTATTGAAAAGTATAGGATGTACATAATAAAAAAACAGGATTTAGGAAGACAGAAGATGGCGATTGATGTTGCTCTATTATCTGTCTTGCTCAGTTCGAATAGAATCCATTAATTTTTACCTTTTCAAAATATAAATTTACAGGCGTTCAAGAGCGAAACATTAGCCTAAGAAATCGAGTCAAGTTCTTAAATATATCAGAACAATTACGATGAAAACATTTATAGAAAAGGCACAAGGAAGCTTCGTTACGACTCAAGTCGACGAGATGCCATGTCAGGACCAATAATATTGCAGATTCTTCTTTAAATTTTATCAAGAATCTCTAAATACATAGCAGAAGCATCAGACCAGATATAGCGACAATATTACATGCATAGACGGTATAAATTTGTAAGATATATTCTGGCGGGAAAAAATTATCTAGCACGACACAGTGAACCCACGACTAACACGACACAATAGAACGAGCAATGGATTCAATATTTTAATCTTTCCATTTCATGTCAGCGGAAAACCTTAATTCATGAAAGCGCAATGAGTCATTTTCCTGAAGGTTAGCATCAGTCAATCTGATGAAAAACTAAAAGGATTATCCCAGAAGATTAATAGATAGCAGTTTCGTTTGGAGTCGTGAAAATTAACAAGCCATTTCTTGCTCCAATTAACAACAGATAATAGGTCATTTTTTTAGATGAGCTGTCAATAAGAACTCAAACTAACTACTAAGACAGAAAAACATATAAGCCGTCTTTATTGGCTTCATTTTAGATAATTTACTGTTTAATTTTTTATTATAAGTCTCTTCAAGACGTAGTCAATAATGGGTCTCCACACATTCCTTTGATTTATTCTCTGGGAGTTGTTTTCCACTATCTTCTCTGCGATTTTGAATCCTCCCACCTCCGATTGACCGTCAAATAAGATTAGAGCGCAAATTTATTCTGCTAGTTAATCCAAAATTGAAGGTTGGGATAAGAGGTGGATTTATAACTTTTAGGATGAAAATGAATGCAATAGACTCGGTTAGAACTTGAACTCGGCTCGCCGATTTCATTTCTCACGCTGATAACCGTTACATTATCCGCATTTTGCCTGTGGATCCTTTCTTCAACAAACTACCCAGGAGGGAAAAAAGCTGGCCTGAGTTAAGTGGCCATGTTTTTGCGTACATGTTTGTTAAACAAACACGGCTTCAATATATCCACTGGTATCACGGGTAGGCTTCTTTTTTTTTTTTTAATCATTTTACCCCAAGCAAGTCGATAATGTCACTAAGACACAAAAGGGTTAATGAGAGTGAAAGAGAATGAGAAATCTAGTGTGGAGTAAGGACAATAAAAGAGAGATTTCAGGAAGACAGAAAATGGCGATTGATGTTGCCTTTAAAGTTTTGAAGACCGAAAGTGGCAAGGAAGCAAGAAACCGGAACTGAGATCCGCAGTCGAGAATTACGAGAGAAGAAACTATTAGGATAGAACTTGCGGCTATATCTGGCTAGTTCAACGGTAAAACGGTGGGACCTAGTTGCCAATCGAGCAGTACGCTTAAATTCATGCGGTCGAAATATCAAGGAAAGAGTGAATTACAACAATTGCTATGAAAATATTTGCAGGAAAAACTGTGGGAACGCTACGTCACGGTGGCAGGAAACAGACTGAAGTCGTGAAGACAGCTTACAATGACATTGCAAATAATGGCAATAGAGAAAAAAATAGAATTACAATGACATCTGACCACGAACCGATGGTGAATACGGTATATACAAGATTTCATCTTTTTTTATTACGCCCCATCGACTCCTTTATCCGTCATATGCATATATTTGAGATATTGTCCTCTACGTGCAAAAATTTCTTTCAATATATCATCCGGTAAACATGTCCAATTAAAATCAAATACTCAATATTTTTTCGAATTTTAACGAAAAACAGTTAAAAAGAACCAATTACTGTATCATATAAGTCACAATACCTTTCCGTTAACGCTCGCAGATTTTTGTAATTAGGGTCTTAAATGTAGACAGACGAACGTGTTCGTAACGATGTAATTGTTAGCAAATGGTGGGTTTCCATATCTTCTCCGCCCAACTATAAAATAGGCTTGGTACTTCATTCGTAAGTAATTTATTGTGCCTGCCATCTTGACTTTCCCGTTACATTCGGGATAAACGCTTTTTGTTTGTTTGCTTGCTTGCTTGTTTGTTTCTATATCGAAATAAATAATAATAAAAACCCGGGTGCCTGTGGTGTAAGAATTCTCAATGATAGAAAAAAATGGTTAGCAGCCATATTAATAGTTGCATTTCTATCCTTTGAAGTATTCAGCTTTCAAATGTAACGACATTAAGTTACCAATTGTAACGACATTCGGGAGAACATTTTAAAAATATATATATATATAAAAAAAAATGAAGTCAATACACTCACATGGATTTATATACGCGGCAGAAGCAGCAGATTAAATGTGGCAAAAATGCCAGTGCATGGACGAATGGTAGATTTAGAAAGTTACAAGACAGGATGCAGTGAACCAAATTTCCTGACTGCAGACTTGGCATTTGGCAATTAGGCTTCATAATTTAATTGTTGGAATTGCTAGATATAACCGTAGATTCTATTCTAATAATAGCTTCTCTCATCCTTCTCGTCTTTGAAACTGTCTTCAGGTTTCTTCCTTTCCTATCAACTACGATCTTCAAAAAATTGAATGCAGTGTCAATCATAATTCTTGATCTCCTTAAATTCTGTTCTTTTAATGTCATCTCCCGTCAATATGAGTTTTCAGTTTCTTCTACGCTCAGTAATCCCCTTTGGTCTTAGTGACTTTCTCGCCTTGCTTGAAATGAAATGATTAAAGAACAAATGCAGAACTAGGTACGCCCTAGGTGAAAAAAATAAAATAAAAATCCATTCTTCAACAAACTAACTTTCTACTGTGGCTGATAATATGTGTCATTGACAAAGGTTTTAATGACATTAGAGTACCAGTTTGTTATTGGAATCCAATTTCTAGTAGCATTGCGACGTTTGTTGAACTTTATGGTGTTGTAAATATATCGAAAGCTGGTATCGAAACCGATTTGACATCAGTCGGAGACTCTCACCCTTAGGCCATCAACCCACGCGGGGGTAGAAAAGGAATTTTTAATGCATTATATACGAGATATAAGCATTACCGGCTACCAGAGTGCTCAGTTCATAGCGAAGAGCTTTTAGCGTTGATTAGCAGCAGCTAACAAATTCCCTTTCTTCCAAAGTGCTCAATAGACGAGAGGGGGCGCATATAGTCATCCACAAATAGACTGTCTCGCCGTATCACAGCACATCAGTGTGGATGGACATGCGATTGCTTCAAGTCGGGATCGAAATCCGAACGATTAAGCCATCAATGCACGCTACGGAGAAAGAAAAATTTTTAACCCATTATATACGAGTTATAAGCATTACCAGCTATCAGAGTGCTTAGTTCATAGCGAAACAGCCCCCTCCAAAAGTATTCAAGGCCAATTCCTTTTTTCTGTTTTATTTTTTCATTTATGATGCTTTTCTAGACTTTTAACGCAGCCTCTGTAAGTTCTTGTTTGTTTTTTTTTCGGGGGGGGGTTGTCTTTCTTCAGTCCCCTCTTCGGAAGATAAAACACATGCTCTACTGGGTTAAAGTCCGGTGATTTTCTTGGCTAGTCTAAAACTGTCCACTGATAAAGTCCTTTGTTCTATTGACACTATGTTTTAGGTCATGGTCCTGTTGTACGACAAACTTCCACCCGATTAATTTGGATGGATGTCTATGTAATTTGGCATATAAAATTTTTCTGTAAATGCCTGCATTTATTCTACTGTTGCCATCATGAATAACATCATCAATAAATATGAATGAACTTGTTCCAGAAGCAGACATGTAAGCCCAAGTCAAGAAACTACCTAAGCAGATCCTTTCATTCTCTATATTTTGGCCTTTTCCATCAGTTTGGTAGAGATTAATCTTGGTCTCATCAGTCCATAAAACTTTCTTTCAGAACTTTTGTCGCTCATCTCTGTACTTCCTTGCAAATTGCAATCTGGCCTTCCTATTCTTATTGCTGATAAGTGGTTTTCATCTTGTGGTACGGCCTCTTATATTTCTGTTCTCGAAGTCTTCTTCGAACGGTGCATTGTGAAACCTTCACCCCTGCACGATGCTGGTTTTTGGTGATGTCACTTGACTGTTGTTCTGGGTTTTTTTTTCCTCACAGCCCTCACAATGTTTTCCTGTCATCAACTGCAGTTGTTTTCCATCTTGGCCGACCCGTTCTATGTCTGCTATTCAATACACCAACAGTTTCTTTCTTTTTCAGCAGATTCCAAATTGATGTGTTGGCTATGTCCAATGTTTGTCCAAAGAGAGAGTAGAGTTTGTGTCTTTTTCATTTATATAGCTTTATACAAAGACACCTATCGGGCATTCAGAGAAGTTTCATGTCAGACAAGATGATGTAATCCGACACAAATATATCGTTTAGTCATCTGAGTTCGCCTAGGCCTCCTTTCATAAGTACTACAATGAGCAGAACTCTCACTGGGAGTCCCACACATGTAATCTTCTGCCAAACTAAGCTAAATCTAGTAAATAGTCTTTACAACTGTAGTGACCATGATTTTCACTGGCCGCCTAAGATTAAGAAAAGCTTAAAAAAAAATAGTCTCTACCTATTTCTAAATTCTTTCTATCCCCCTCTCTCTGTCTAAACGTACACACACACACACACACACACACACACACATATATATATATATATATATATATATATATATATATATATATATATATGTGCAATAGATTCACGGAAAAAAAGAAATGTAATGTTTGCTCATTTGATCAGATTTTGTGATACATATATATATATATATATATATATATATATATATATATACTACATGCTATAATACATAATCATATCTCAGTTACCTGTATATTAATTCGTCCCGACCCTCCCCGAAATAATCTTCTACTGATCTTTGAATATTGAATGTGCAGCTATCATCAGGCGATGGATGATTGACTTCTAATTTATAAGCGCCAAGTCATAAGCTACAAATACAGTTTGATCTTTCCTCTCAAAGTTTTGGACCAGCTCAGTTCCATTGTCTATTGTCCGCCGATCTCTCGACACCCATACTCCACCCACGCACACACTCAACACCCCCTCTGGTTATAAGATGCGATATCTGAAACCATCGCTTCGCCTCGACCAGCGATAATATCTCCAAGGGGACATAAAAACTTATTAGCCATTGTAGGTAATCCGCTTTTGCAATAAGATACTGACTGATGTTGGAATATCGACTGTGCAAAAGTTTGGCAAAGTAGTGAGTGATCTCTGTATGCGTTAATGAGCCTCGACAGACACAGAGATGAATTGCAGGCGGGCGAAAGATTTATGCAATGAAACGAGCGTGAATCACATTGAAGGAAAACGGTCCGTGCGAGTGAACCGGTACTTTTGTTCGGTTATATATATATATATATATATATATATATATATATATATATATATATATATATATATATATATATATATATATATATATATATATATATATATATATATATATATATATATATATAATTATGTGCCAATGCTTGCATCGATATGTATGTAGTCTTTTGTTAACATGCGCGTGTACACACACACAGGCGCGCATGCAAGTGTGTGGTTGCTGAAAAGTTCACGGCTCAAGCCATTCCAACAAAATCAGACAAGATGAATTAATAATAATCATCATTTTTTTCCTTAATTTCTTGATCGATTCCTGAGCCTTTCTGAACCCACTCGAATACATACATACATATATATATATACATATATATATTATTTACATTATTCGGACTATTGTCCTCATCTTTGTCGCCATATTTATTACAAGGTTTCGGCCGTTGTACGCTCTGGCCTTCTTCGGGTGGTCGGAATGTCGAACTGAACCCTTTATTTCGCTCACTGTGGTAGACTGTTCTAGTTCCACATGTCATGTTTTAATGAATGTCAGTTATCAGTTATCTCCTGTTAATTTCCCTCTAGTCTGGAAATTATTTTGTTTTTGGTAATTTTCAAAATAAATTTTGGTAATTCTCAAAAATTCACAAATTACCATATTAGTAAAAAAAAAACGCACTGTCTTAAATTTTCAAAAAATTCAACCTTAGCATTGCAACTGCACGCTCCATAAGTTTGCATCCGTTAACAATAACACATTTAAAATAAAAAAAAAAAAACATATTTCGATTCGCATTTAATTTTTTCGTCTTGGATGCTTCCTGAATTTTACCAAAAACAAAATAATTTGCATGCCTGAAGATGACTGAATATACAGTTGAAAGTACTTGCGTATTAAAGAAAAACTTTATACAGCTTATAATTTTAAAAAACAAGGATCATAACATTCATTGAGTGATTTGTAGGTTAATGCACCTTTAAAATTTTGTTTGCGAAGGGATTTCGTCATTTTATATCATTAACTTTACTAATCTATTTTTTCTATCAATGCTTCATTGTAATATAAATTGATCTGCAGCACATATTTGATATATATATATATATATATATATATATATATATATATATATATGACGGTTGCGCCTAGCATGAAACAGCCTGTCGCCTCTGTAATTACATGATTGATGTTACCTTCAGCATTCCGACAACAGAGTTACGTAGATGAGCCCGTCTGTTCACTCGTCATGGGGATATCAGCAATTGACTGCTTATACTTCTAGATTTTTCTTTTTATATGAACTTATCATTGGTACAAGATTTTTTTCACAGTGTATGCGTGTGTGTGTGTGTGTGTGTGTGTGCGTGTGCGTCGCTCCCTTGCACCCATGTGCTTGTCTGCGCGGATGTGCGTACGTGTAGAATGTCGTGACTATTTGTCCTTTTCGCAGATTTTTTTTCACTTTACACTCACTCCGTAACCATTTTTCTACTTTTTTTTCTTTTCTTTCATTTGTTGCCATTTGACTGGTTTCTCTAGGCAGACTGTCGTTGTTAAGTTTTGAGAGGAATAGATAGATATAGCTATATATGAATCAATTCATTATACGCAAGGCTATAATGCTACTAAGACACGAGAAGCTACTGCGCGTGAAAGACAATAAAACTTTAGTAGGAATCGGAAACCCTATCATAATCAGGAAATAAGTGATAAACTTCTAATCCTGTTCGAAAGACTGGGGAAGAATGTGAACCGAACGGTGGCCAAACATATCTACTTATTTTAAAAATATATGCGTATATATATATATATATATATATATATATATATGCACATGGTACAATACAGGCTAGACACCAGCATCAGTTTACGATTAATTGCTGTTGACTGTCTGGTACGTCCATATATTCTCTCAGCACGTCTTACAGTTACTGTCGAGCAATTTGAGCGTTCGTGAGAAATCGTGAAAAATTTGTTGTTTAAAAACAGTAATTGAACTTCCTATGTAGCTAAATGGTATAGCACGTCAGGCCAAAAGACAGTTCCGAGTAGGGTACAGGTTCGATTCCTGTCAGAATTTTTTATGAACTTTCTCGAGCATTCAGGCCGGTAAATGTAGTTAATACTGTTCATTATAAACAGAGCATTTACTTAAACATTTGTATCTGAAAATAACGTATTAACATAATATATATATAGTCAAACCACACTTAATGACTGTTTCATTCTAACAAGCACGCAGCTAAACTAGTCGTTGTTAAACGGGAAATTGGGCGTGACTAAAAATTGCCAAAATTACGAAAATAATTTCTAAATAGATTGGAATTCTATTATTTATGTTAGATTTTGGGACCTGTCATATGTCCTGAGAGTCATAAAGCAGGTAAGTAGTTAAGTGAAGTGTATCTGCATCAATGCGTATATATATATATATATATATATATATATATATATATATATATATATATATATATATATATATATTGGGAAATTTTTTTGATAGTTGGTATATGGATGTTGGAATCTGAGAAATGATAGGTCGTAATGGATATCCGGGTTTGTATATTTTAACATTACCGTATAAGTAGCCATGTTGGTAATGTCCAAGGATTTTATTTATTATTAGGAATCCGGCAACAGTATTGTTGAATTATCACAAAAAAACCTCACTAGCTCATTGATGATCTTTCTAAATTTACTAAATTGTATAACACCACTGAACCTCTAAAGAAATACGTTAATAAAATCATAACATCCAACAATGCTGTTGCAGGTTCTATATATATATATATATATATATATATATATATATATATATATATATATTATATTAGTGAATATACATAATATCCAACGTCGGTAGAGTTTCATGCAGTTCTTGCAATCTTCAGGTACGGAGAATATTCTGACCGCTATGGAGCTCGAGTTCTAGAGGTGATGATGATTCAAAATTGTAAATTAATATTTATTTAATTATTATTGCCTAAAATATTATAATTAATTATTTATAATTTATATCATTCAAATTCATAACCTCGAAATTAAAAAAAATATTTAAATTTTAAATAAGTAAACAAGTTAGGTATCAAAGGGGATAACTCCCTTTTTTTCACATAAAAGACCATAGTTATAACAATTAAATTAACTTAGTACACATGGTGTGAATATAATAATAGGTCAGGACATTATATCTGATGTGTTTGGAAGCAAGCCTTTATACTTACATGGTGAAATTATATATATATATATATATATATATATATATATATATATATATATATATATATATATATATACACGTTATAAATTAATCGAGTACAGTTATATTGCATTATATGTGTTTATAGATAAATAAGAAAAGTTATTAATGATGGCTTCTAAGAATATTAATAGTTGTTGCATATTATTATTCGTAAAATCTATTTTGAAATCTCTTTTAATCGGGGGTGAATGTATTTGAACAGTTGCTGAGTCTGATGGATACATGTAGGCATCAATTTGGTTCTCATGTTCAACAAGTTAGGCTTGTTTAAGTGTTTTATTACAATAAGCTTCTTCACAAACGCAAACTGTATGTTGTATATATTTATTATACCTATATTCCCCTCTCTCTCTCTCTCTCTCTCTCTCTATCTATCTATATATATATATGTGTGTGTGTGTGTGTGTGTGTGTATAAAATGTGTAATGGGCAGCAGATCATTGTTCAAATACATATATATAACAGAAAACGGGTGTCTATTATGTTTGATCATGATCCGTTCTAAGATTCCTATAATGGCTTTAGTTTCGGAAGACAAAAACTGTCCAACATTTGGATATTTTCTCACAAAACTAAAGCAAATATACAAAGCTTAGAACGGCTCATGATCAAACATAATAGACATTCGTTGTCTGCTATATTTAACAACATATGTTTGAATATATATATATATATATATATATATATATATATATATATATATATATATATATATATATATATATATGTTTGTGTGTGTGTGTGTGTGGCTCGAAGTCATAAGTCATCATGACCGAGTGTTTAATCATGGTGGCCTGAACACACCAGATTATACGCTCCATCTCCCCAGAAACTCTGTCATTTATGACTCTGTTCAGCAGAGATTTTCCCGTGCTTTTAGCGACGTTTCTCTTGTATAGATAACGTAATAAATACATAGTATCTTTCTTATTTTTATGAACTGAAACTTCATTAGTAATGCGGCTTTCATCTCTTTCTTGATGAGTCATTAACTTTGGGATGGATACGGACAACCTATCTAGCATTCTCGGATCTCTTTTATCTAATTTCAAAGAATTACTAATCTCTTTGCAATCCTAAAACGCTCAGGAGTTTCTTCTGGCTGATTTAGTCAGATTGGCGCGATATTAACTTGACTATTTCCTGTTGATTCATTCTTTGTATCATTTCGATTATGCTTATCCTCTTCACCAAACTCATGTCACTAGGAAAATGAAACTACACTGAAAACTGAAGCTGGAGACTAAAATGTTTATACAATTCTGTGTTTGGTCTTTTGTATCTTAATCTATCAATATATTTACTCTCGGAAATCAAGTGGCTGGTGACCTTTGCATGCCCTATTCTCAGTGCCGCCATACATTTCGATATATATATATATATATATATATATATATATATATATATATATATATATATATATATATATATATATATATATATAAGTATACATTATAGTCAACACTCAGAGGCGACAGGTTGTTTCATGCTCGACGCAATCGTCAAGCCACATAGTAACATATCGACATATGGCCTGACGATTGCGTTTAGCATGAGTCTGTCGCCTCTGAGTGTTGACTTCAATGTCCACTTTTATATTTACATACGCTCTATCTCTGATATTGAGCACTTTATCCCATAAAAATAGTACACCTTAAAACTCTATTTCTTCACACACATACACACACACACACACACACATATATATATATATATATATATATATATATATATATCCCTTTTTACTGCCCTAGCTAAGGGTTAAATAATAAAGCTTTTATCTAGAAAAATCATTGTTAACTCCCAAAATGTTCTTGCAATATTCATTCGAAGAAAAAAAATTATTCTTACAATTCAAAACATATCACGGCTTTAAATATCGCACAAAGGGTTGATAAGCCGTAAAAAACAACTCAATCAACAGTCAATCCTTTTTTACTGTATCAACAACTTTCACGAGATACCTGTCCTTAAATTTATATTGTAGAACATTACAGCTTCTCTGTGAACTGAAATATGTTTCGGTTTTAAATAGACTACAGTGGGTTGATAAGCCGTAAAAAACAAACCAAGCAAACAATCTTGGCAAACCCTAAGCAAATTGATTGTTGTTGCGACATTGCCCATTTCTTTGCTTGCAACTCTAGTCATGTTTCTTATCTCATTTTTATTGATTAGGAAGAAAACCCAGCATACATCTGTAGGATTTGTTTATAAATTTTGAGAATTTTTAGCAGTCATTCCCCGAGAAACCAACGCACAATATTTGTTTATATTGCATTTATGTAGTACATAGGATGTACTACATAAATAAGCTCTAGTCCGTGGCTGACTTATTCTCCGACCTGCAGCGGACAACAAAACCAGCAGATTCTCATGTTTCATAAAATGATATACAAGTTGAGTACCCTTTATCCGAAATTCTAAAATCGGAAAACCTTGAAAACCCGAAAAGGTTTTCAGGTGCTGACATGATTTACCACAAATGGAAATTTTCAGAAAGCACTTAGAAGATTCCTAGGTGATGTGCAGCTATTGAAAGTGACCTCATCTGCCTTGGGTCGGCGCACCCCAGCCCAGCTACGTAGCCTATATTGGCGCCAGTTTTTTTTTTTTTTTGGTCAGCGATCGTCACAGCAACACCTTTACTTCGTGGTTTACTTACCAGGTGTTTCTTGCCCAGTAAAAGTATCATTCAAAATGTCAAAAAAGTCCTGTATTTATATATTTTTGTAAGTAGTGATCATGTTTTCTGTACACGTACAGAAAGTACAAAACATTATTTTTACGTGAAATGTTAATCTTACCACTTAAAAAAAAACCGGTGTGAGCATTACATGACTAGCGTCATTACCTGTTTCTGTATATACACAAAATATATTAAATTTTATATAAAACTACATTCAGGGTATATGTATAAGCTGTGTTATGAAATGTAAAGGGATATTGTGTTTATGCTTGGCTTTCATTCCCAAACTGCCCCATTTTATAGATGCTATACACAAATTAAATAGCCTGCATTCCAAAATCTGAAAACGGAAAGAGTTCCGCTCCCAAGAATTTCGGATAAAAGATTCCCAATGTGTACTAAAATCACGCATGTCTTTCGTGTGCATTAAATTCCACTTTTTGGCTGAAACAACAACAAATATAGCATGATGAAAAAAGGCACCATACTTAATAAAAACAAAGGTTTATCGTCAAAATGTTTATGTTATTATTAAGACGAAAGTTCAAAGGATTTTTATTAAATTTTATTAAGTTGTTTAATCTTTTCTAAATCTTGTTTTTTGTTTCCGTCAGTGGTCGACGTAATATTTACGATTAGCATTTTAGCGCCTTTTTCAACTGAAAAACACATTGATTTAGAAATTCTCGCAAAATTCAAATAATTGTCGGATTTTAATTAACCTTTCAGGACTTATTCACAAATTAATGTCATTATTTTTTAATTATTTTTTAGAAAATTTTGGAAAAAATATATTTTTTACACATGTTACCCCCACCACACACACACATAATTTCATGAAATTTCGAGAAATTACATTTCAGTCTAAAAATTTGTTTCATTAGTTAAGAGAATTCAGTTTTTGCTTCTTATATTTTTTGCAAAACAGGACATATATATATATATATATATATATATATATATATATATATATATATATATATATATATATATATATATATATATATATATATATATATATATATGTCCTATATATATATATATATATATATATATATATATATATATATATATATATATACTTAGCAGCAAGTCTTGATATATACATGTTTTATTAAAAACAACAGATTCAGGATGTCTGTTAAGCATTTTGGTTAGTTCCTCCTGGTGTTGAATAAATTGTTTGATGTCAGGTGAAAACTTGCATGAGAACAATATGTATAATATAAAAACTAGTGCCCGTTGCTCCGTAATGCGTAAAATATGCCACGTTATATTTAATAGAATACAGATGTTGACAAATAGACGATTGCTATTCGCAGATAAATTAGAAGGCAAGATAAAGTAAATACTGATATATTTCAAGGACCAAATTTGTGGTTAAATGGAGAGCGTGAGATTTGCGATTCATTCAATTTTGTACCGTATAGGAAATTTAATAACTGCTGTCAAAGGAGTAAAGTTTTGTTTCGGCCTCAACCAAATTCCCGCTTCCAATATTTGCAAGAATTAACGAACAACCGGGGACATGTACAACATCGAAACTTCAAAGACAACATTAGATTGTATCATCAGGTTTTTCCTTTGTGTCCAGAGTAATTCAGATGAATGAACCAATGAGACTTGGCCGTTAGAGTTCCAAACACAGCGATAATCTAACATTAAAACATTAAAACACAATGTCATATGACGGGCGACAAAACTCTTCTTCATCTACAAACTTCAAAGATGATTACTTGAAAGTCATAATAAAATCATGATTTGAAAGGTACGGTAAAAACAGTCGAAACAAAGACAATAAAAATAATTGTAAAAACTTTAAAAATGTCTGATGTTTCACCGAAATAATTCGAAGATTATTACTTAAATAAGATCAGATTGACGATAAATATAGCAGTTAAAAACTAATAAAAATATCTGAAAATCTTTCATCAAAATGATTCCTAGATTATTACATGAAAGTAATGAAATAACAGAATGACGATTTAAAGTTGCAACAAAAATCACGAGAAATCAACGCCATCGGCACGACTCGTTTCCGAATTTGGTTCATTCGGTGCCTCCACGATGTTTGAACCTGACATGGCTCAAGAGGCCAAGTCGGGATTAAAACAGTCTCGGTATCGAAATTGGAAATTGCTCTTCACCAGGATGGACGGTCGGCGGCTTCTGTTTCCCAAATAATAGAGTTGAGTCCTGCTTGAAGGAAAGAAGACTTCATTAATTGGTCTTTGAATCTGCGTTTTGGGACTCGGCGATGTCGTTTGCCGTTGATGAAGTCTCTGTAAATGATGGTCAGCGGGAGTCTTTAAGGGACCAGTTTGCTTACACATGTCCTGTTCACCACCAAAGATGCTTGAGGATGGTAAGAATTATGGAGGGTCGAGAGGGGCTGTTCACTTAAGGATGGACGATTGCACGAGAAATTATGTCAATAAAAAAATATTAGTAAAAATACTTGATAATAATTCATTTATTTCATTTGAACGTTATTGAATGACAACAGAATAACGATTGAAAGGCAGATCAAAAAAGTCAGCAGAAATGAAAACAATAAAAAAGTAGTCAAAAACTTTTTTTAATGTTTGAAAAACTTTAATCAAAATAATTAAGATATTATTACATAAAAGTAATAACATAATAAAATGACAATTTCAAAGATGCAACGAAAAGCGAGAGAATGATAACAGAATAACACTAGTAAAATGCTAGACAATCTCCTCACAGACGAAGAAGAAACCTGAAGCAGCAGAAATGTGGTTCTACAGAAAGATGCTGAGAATGCTATGAACAGAACACGGACGAAGAAGTTTTAGAGAAAATGGAAACAAAAAAGACAATTATACTTAACAGTAGGAAGAGAGTTGAACCTTCCAAAGCATATGACGAGAAAAAAAGGCTTGGAAAATTTGATACTCACAGGACAGTTTGAAGGCAAGAGGGACAGAGGATAACAACGCATAATCTATCTATAGAGCCTGAGTATATGGATGGCGGAGCAAGATTTAGGAGATATAACAAAAGTGTTACAAAGCACAGGAAATTATGGAGAGCCATGATCGCTAACGTCCTGAACGAACACGGTACATAAAAGTAAAATACTTCATAATGATTCATCGGCAAATTTGGATCTACGCGTTAAAGAACGGTCTTTCCCTTGACACCGCTTATATTTTAACTACCTTCACTTCTCGACAATGTTTATTGTTTTAAAAAGCAATCATTAGAATTGGAATAAAACCTGAACATGTGATGGAAGTGATATTATACATTGTTTTGTTCTTGAGAATTTACATAAAAAACAGTTTTTAAAATTGTTTATTTACAAGAATAATTTTATATGTTTACAACATTCTAAAAACTAATATGGTTATATTAAAACTAATGCAATGTTTATTATTATTATAAAAAAATATGAAAACAATTTTTTCTTCGTAAATTTATAAACATTTACTGAACTATTAAAATATGTGAACCAACTCTAACGAAATTCTTATTATTTACCATTTTATAAAGTTGGAATCAATTGGCAATTGTCCGATGTTTTGCCAACCATTTCAATAAACAATCTAATAAATATTTATTATTTTTGTTGTCATTTCTCAAGAACAGAGAAAATGTATAAATTCACTTTCTTCATATGTTTAGGTTTTATTAAAATTCTAATCATCGTTTTTTAAAACAATAAACATTGCTGAGAAGAGAAGGTTGTTAAAATAATAAAAAAATAATAATAGTGGTGTCAATGGTAAAACCGCTCTTTTGACACTCCGCTTCTTTTTTTTTTATTTTGTGGGCACGAAAGTCCAAGTTTGCCAATTCATTTCTGTAATTTAAGCATTATTACTCGAATGTTAGAGAATGATAAGAGAATGACAATATGGAAGATGCAATAAAAGGAGTAGAAATTGAGAGAATAAAAAACAAATATCTTAGTTTTACCAAATTTAATTAATGCGATAAAAACAAAAATGATTAAAAGGCACAAGAAGAGAATAACTTGACATGTACCAAATTATATTAGAAAAGGTCAACTGGAAAATTTGTATTAAAGTTCCGTTACATCCGGGTCAGCAATCTAAGAACAAACATTGGGAATGTGTATAAGCCGCCCGTGAGAATATGTTTTGAACGGAACGCATTCCCACTATCACTTAAATGTCCTAGAAACAGTTTATATTAAATCAAGACAAGCATCCTTATGCATACAAAAGGATTGGTTGCTAGGACTTAGTATCTCTAGATATATCTTTGATAAGTGTGTATTTCCTCATGTTTTTCCTTTGTAGTCGGCCTGCAAAATATTTTAATTTCCTCGATCGAGTGAAGAGCAATAACAGGTTAGCCCATTTTATAAAAATATTTTTCTATTTCTTCATTTTCCTCTTGACATATTGCCAACTACTTGTTGGAGTTTTCGTCTTGTTCATTTTAATTATGTCTGTTTTTATTATATTATGTGACTTGTCACTTCAGGATGTTGGAGATCATGGCTCTCCACAATTTTCCGACCTTAATAAATTTTGTCTCTTCGCTATCTTTTCCAATATACATTCTGCCACCAATTCATACAAGCTGCTTAGATAAGTTATACGCTGTTTTTCCTGCCTTCAATGTGTCATGTGAGTGTCAAATTTTCTTAGCCTTCTTTCTTTCTTATGCCTAGAAATTTCAACTGTCTCTTCCTGATGTCCTTTTTGTTTCCATTTTCTCTAAAACTTCTTCGTTGTTCACATGTTCAGCTCATAATATTCTCAGCATCCTTCTGTAGAGCCACATTTTTGTTGTCTCAAGTCTCTCCTTCATCTGTGATGAGATTTTGTCCAGCATAACCCTGTCATAAAGGAGGACTGATATTTCAGAACTCTTTTCTTTATTTCTGATGAGATTTTCCTGTTTCTTAATACTTCACTTAGCTTTTAGAAGGCATCTTTCGCTATTCGAATGCGCCTTCAGATTTCGGTGTCGCACTTTCCATCCTTTCTTAAAACATTTCTTAGGTATTTAGATTTTTATAATTGCTTGATTTTGGGCATCTTCAATTCGTAATACGCATGTTGGAACCTTTTTGCTGACAACCAAACACTGTCTTCTTACAACTGATGTTTAGGCCTTTCTTCTCATTTTTCTAAATTAACTTCTGTAGGAATTCCTCCATCGTAAAAAAAAAAAAGAATTCGGCCATATCATATTGAAATACCGATGCTCCTAGAATCACCGAAGTTAAGCAACGTCGAGCCTTGTCAGTGCTTAGATTGGTGACCGTTTGGGAATATCAGGTGCCGTGAACTTGGATGTGCGGGTGGTGTAATGGATAACTGTTCGGAATTGGAGATTGGAGAGCCGAGTTCCAATTGCAGCCGTGTTGGTCATATTTACTTAAATTTACTTTGGAAAGGTATGAAGCAACCTCTTCTCTCCCAGCTATGGGTTAATTAGTAGAACTTGTATCAGTAAATCATTATTATCCCCAAGACGTTCTTACAATGTAAAACTATTTTCTGGTTTTAAACAACCTGCAAAGGTTGATAAACCATAAATAAGTAATTAATCATCTTGTATTTTCCTTACTATGTTAACAACACTGTGCTATTTACATCTAAAAATAATAATGAAAAAAATTAATATATTTAGCAATGCTTCATCTAAAGAATACAATCGCTTGAAATTATGTTTTAATATTTTTGCATTAAATTATTAATTTAATATTTTCAAAGAAATTTGGGGAAGAAATTTCTAACTTTCATTTAACAGACATCATTTAAAAATGGTTCTCGTTTTTGTCAATTTTTTCATTCGTCCTTTGTTTGGGAGTTGGTCTTCATTGTTTGTTTGTTTGGAAGTGGGAGCTTCATTGTTTTAGCGCTAATTAGACAATTTTATTGAATTGTCATAAGTAATGGCTTCTTTTGCATCAATTAACATCGTTCATTTGGCAAGTGCACTGTAAACCTTTCGCTAAATGAAGCACGAAACTTCGTTGTCAATAAACGCCTGGGTGAATGAACGGGCAAACATCCGTGAGATTTTGCACCCCCAGGCCCTCCCCGTCTCGGGCGAAGAAAAATGTAAGAGGCTCATGGCTGTTATAGCCACGACATAGCAACCTGGAGGTATCGGCCGAGATGGTTGCTGAAGCAGACACCAGGACCACGAGAGGTCGATACGCGCATGCCCACCAACATGTTTACAGAAGCTCACTCAGACCTACACATATCAAACAATGCGCAATATTCAAATTCAGTCACAATCATACGCATATGATCACATATATCAGTATACACGCACACACACAAACATATATATATATATATATATATATATATATATATATATATATATATATATATATGCACGATGAGAACGAATAGAGTACAATTCCAACGTCTGTACCATTTAATTTAAAAAGAGGCTCAATACAGAGTAGAGCAATAAAAAGTAAAATCAATTATATATATATATATATATATATATATATATATATATATATATATATATATCTATCTATAAAGTAGGAAAAGTTTTATTTAGGACTTCATCAGACTGAAGTGATGTTTACTTTGATGCGACTACGCATTTGGACAGAGTAGAGAGAACGCTGAAATTTTAAACTTTATTTATTTTTAAATATGTGCTTGGGTATTAATTCTCACCAATTTCATCACACACACACACACACACACACACACACACACACACACACACACACACACACACACACACACACACACACACACACACACACACACACACACACACACACACACACACACACACACACACACACACACACACACACACACACACACACACACACACACACACACACACACACACACACACACACACACACACACACACACACACACACACACACACACACACACACACACACACACACACACACACACACACACACACACACACACACACACACACACACACACACACACACACACACACACACACACACACACACACACACACACACACACACACACACACACACACACACACACACACACACACACACACACACACACACACACACACACACACACACACACACACACACACACACACACACACACACACACACACACACACACACACACACACACACACACACACACACACACACACACACACACACACACACACACACACACACACACACACACACACACACACACACACACACACACACACCCATGACACACACACACACACACACACACACACACACACACACACACACACACACACACACACACACACACACACACACACACACACACACACACACACACACACACACACACACACACACACACACACACACACACACACACACACACACACACACACACACACACACACACACACACACACACACACACACACACACACACACACACACACACACACACACACACACACACACACACACACACACACACACACACACACACACACACACACACACACACACACATTACACAATCGGAATACCTCCTGTGTGAAAGGGGAAAGGAGGAGAATGGACATTCAATAAAAAAAAATAGATTAAGATTTCAATTTTGAATCCAAAGAAGAATATGCAATGTTATTGGTCCTGATCTGGTGTTTCAGTCACTTTCCTACCACCATAATGTAGCTTCTCTGTGCCTTTTCTATAAATACTTTTATGGTAATTATTTTGATGAACCTTCCCCTATGGTACATAGACTTTATTAAATTTAAGTTCAGTATTAGATTGGCAGCAAATCTTCATCAATTTACAAGTGAATTGGCCAGATGAACCAATAAGTTCTATACTACCAATTTTTTCTCTCACACTTATTGCTTGATGAACTCTCTTCCAGTTCTATCCTTTCCAGCAAAAATCGATTTTCAAAGATCTAAATGCAATGTCAATTGTTATTTTCTCTCTCCTTAACTTCTCTTCTTTAATTGTTCTCGCTTCTTAATAATGTTTTTCTTATATTCTTTCACATTCAGTAACACACTGAGTCTTAGTGGTTATGTTGCCTTGCTTGGGATTAAATGATTAGAAAAAAAAAAAAGATTGATTGGTTGATTTATTTTTTACGAATAATCAAACTTTGTAGGTGGTTTAAAGCCAGAAAATATTTTTAGATCGTAAGAACGTTTTGGAGATAATAGTGATATGCTAGTTCTACTGATTAACCTATAGCTGGGGGAGAAGAGGTTGATTCATAACTTTCCAGAGAGTATTTGTGTATAATCGAATATAACGAATCCAACGAAAATTAGAACTCAGTTCTCCGATTAAAAATTCCAAGCCATTATACATTACACCACCTGCACACCCAAGCTAGGTATTCCTAAGTTATGACATATTTAGGAACAGACCCGGCCCGACGTTGTTTCACTTCGGTGAATTTAGAAACACCAATATTTCAATATGATATGACCGTAAGTCTTTATACGATGGAATACAAAATACAGGAAATTCTACAGAATGTAGAAAAAAGAGAAGAAATACCAAAACATTAATTGTAAGAATCCGACTAGAATTGAAATTCGACTGTCCAATTTCAAACACCAATCCAATATTCATTTCACCATGCACACATCCAAGCTTACAGCCACTCATGTTCTCGGGTAGTCACTCATCTAAGTAGTGAACAGGCTCGACGATGTTTAACCTCGGTGATCGAACGAGGACCTGTATTTCAACGTGATATGGCCGTAGGCCGTTATATGACGGAATGTAACATTCAGCTGAGTGCCAGGACAACGTCCTAGAAGTCCGGAGAAAAGTTCATAAGTTTGAATAATGATGCTATGAATTTATAAATAAAAGCTTTTGTCATTAAAACGAAGGAAACCTTTAGATAAACCTGACATTATTTTGATCATAGGAGATAGAATTTTTCTTCAGACTCACGCGCACACAGATTTTTATATTCTCTCAACATATTTTACGCCTGTTTACACATGAAGTTAATATTCTTTCACATTCTAGTGCTTTCATTTTCTCCCCCGTTTCCGGCGTTCCCTACCCATTTCTGGTGGACGTACCTAACGGAGCGGTCATGTCTGTCCGGTGCCTTAAGCACCAACGCAATCCGAGTGCATCACATAGCATCAATAGAAACGACAAAGAATCGTTTTCCTTATTTTTTTCTTCAGTTTTTTTTTTTTTTTATCTTCCTCCCTTTCGTTCAGCGCCTTCAGTTTTTCTTCCGCCACAATTCTTCCCGCCTCTGATGTTCATTGGCGAAAAATCTATGACAAAGGAAAACTCTGTGAAGTTTTCATTTAATCTAAACCGCTCTCACACGTACGCATGCGCACATACTCTCGAACACACTTTGTCTCTCATTCAACCTGTTTCCCTGTTTTTCTTGCTTCGATTTTTTTTTCTTTTTTTTTCTTTTCATCAGGATTTCTTATTTATTTCTGATATTTCTCTATGACCTTTCTTTCTTTGCAAACCTGTATAACCCACTCCCTCAGCTACACGCTCTCTTTCTTTCTTTCTTTCTTTCTTTCTTTCTTTCTTTCTTTCTTTCTTTCCATTTTTGCTTCTTTCTTTTCGCTTCTTTACGTCTTTATTTTTCTCTTTATTTCTTTTTTCTCTCCCCTTTTTCTTTCTTCCATGTTATTTTCTTTTCTCTCCTGTCTCTATTCTTCTTTTGTTTTCTTCCGTTTTTGTTTCTTTCCCGACTTCTTTCTTTCTTTTTTACTTTCTTTCCATTTTTTCCTTTTATCCTGTTTCTCTCTTCTTTCCTTCTTTTTCCTTTCAACATTTATCTGTTTTTTTTCTTTTTCTTTTTCATATTTATTCATTCCTTTTTGCACCCCACTGGGCTTGCTATTTCATTTTCTCGTGTTAATATATTTTGCACTTTCCTCTATTAATTATTTTTATATTTCTCTCTTATTCAATCTAATTGTCCGTTTGTTTCTTTCTTTCTTCTTTCATATCTCAATTCTCTCGTATTTTCTTTACTATTTGTCATACTTATTTTTTTTTATTCTCCTTCAATTCTTTCTCTTTTGCTCGATCATTTCTTCATCTCTTTTTCCTTCTATACTTTTTTTAAGTTTCGCGTTTCCTAATTCATTTCTCCTTTTACTCTTCCCGCCATTATTTTCCAGGTTATTTTAAAGTCATTTCGATGTTTTTATCTTCCTTTTATTTAACTTTCCGCCATTTTTAATTCGTATCTTTTTTTCTCACGTCATTTAATCCTTTCTTCTCTTTTTTTTTATTAAAATCTCCCCCTTTTTCTTTCCCACTTCTTTCTTATAATATTCCTTTTATAGGTAGCATCTGTTCTTGATGTGCCCCGACTCGTCGCCATTTTTCTTTGTAGATATCATAGCGAAAATATTAACTCATTAAATTTTAGATGCTGTCTTCTTAAACTTCGCAGCATTTTCCCATCTTTTTAGATCTTGCGTCTTTTTAATGTTAAAATTAATCATGTCTGATTCTTTGCAGGCCTTTTCTCACACGTTTATGTCCTCTCTCTCTCTCTCTCTCTCTCTCTCTCTCTCTCTCTCTCTCTCACTTTGTTTCTTTTCTCTCTTTAATCTTTCCACTGATTTCTCACTGTTCTTCTTTCTTCACTTTGATCTTTCTCATTTCCTTCTTCTGATACTAGGTATTAAACGGAGAAAGAAGAAGAAGAAATAGAGTGGGAGAGGGAAGGAGAAGAAGAAGAGGACGAGGGGAAGACGAAGAGGAGAAAAAAGGAGGAGAAGAAGAAGTTTTCATTTTATTTAGTTACTGTTAAGAAAGCGAAAAAGAAAAAAATGAAGAACGAGAAGAAAGAAATAAAGTGACAAAGTAAAAAAAGAAAGAAATTCAAGAAAAAAGTAAAGAGAGAGAGAACTGAAAAGAAAGGAGAAAAATGTTTAACAAAAGAAAGAGAAAAATAAAACGAAAGCGACGTAGAAGAAAGAAAATCTTGAAAAAGTAATAGAAATGGATAAAGGAAAATTGAAAAGGAAAAATGTAGGCTATGTATAGAAATAAAAAGAAGAGAAATGAAGAGAGAGAATAAAGATAAGGAGAGAGAATAAAAAGAAAGAAAGAAAGAAAGAAAGAAAGAAAGAAGTTGTTTTCATTTGGTTTAACAACTGTTAAGAAAACGAAAAAGAAAAAAAGAAGCAAGTAATAAACGTAAAAATGTCGGAGTTAAAAAAAAAAGAAGAAAAGAAAGCGAAGCAAGTGAAGAAAATAGTAAAAGAGAGAGAGAGAGAGAGAGAGAGAGAGAGAGTGAGAGAAGAAGAAGAAGAAGAAGACTGTTTTTATTTAACTACTGTTTATCATAACTGTTCTTTGTTTATTGCATTTTTTTGTTTTTTATGTTGCTTTCTCTTTGTACAAAATTCTTCCAAGTATTTTTCTTCTGAACTCTAGGGAATTTGGGATCTGCTGGATAAACATGGCTGAACTATTACGGCAAAAAGCTAATCAAATTAGTTAAGTTCTCAGAAGTTTGCATGGTAAGAAAAAAGTGAAAACATTTGAAGAGAAAGGGAAGAAAGTAAAAAAAAAAAAATCACAACTGTAACAACAATAATGAAGAAAAGCTAGAAAAATAATTAAGTTCTCTTTTATTCACCGATCACGCCTTTTCCATAGTTTCATTTCTATATTTATTTGTCAAGTCCACATCAGCAGAAAAAAATAAAAGAAATGTTATAAATAAGGAAGAAAAAACAGTACACACACACACACACACACACACACACACACACACACACACACACATATATCATATGAGAAGGAAAAGACAATAGGAAACTGTATTATGAGCCGACGCGTTCCGTCCAATGTGGATTTTTCGAAGGCATTTTTTTTTCGTTTTTGCCTCAAAAAAGTCCACATTGGACGAAACGTGTTGGCTAATAATACAGTTTCCTATTGTCTTTTACCTTTATACATATTGACTTTTTCTTCAGGTTAACTCCTGAGAAATTATATATATATATATATATATATATATATATATATATATATATGTGTGTGTGTGTGTGTGTGTGTGTGTGTGTGTGTGTGTGTATGTATGTATACATATTAAAGGAATACGTTGGTTTATCAACAGACAACTTGTCCGAAGACCTAACATCCTAATCAAGAGAAAATCTCACAGAAGGAAAGCAAAAAATAAAAAGAAATACCAAAAGCAAACAGCTGCCGACTCAGTACAGAAAAAGGTGCTCAATGCCCAGATTGTCTAGATGTTTCCTCTTATCAAAGGACAGCCAGTGTCGTTACTCGAGTTTCACGCTCACAACATCTTCAGACGATTGCGATATAGAAATGTATCGAAAGAATTAATGGATTTATTTTTAATCTGGCATTTTTATTATTTCAAACGTTATTATAGAGATAGACACCTTTTTACGAAGGAGGACACAGGTTCGATTCCTTCTGGAGGACATATTTCTGTCTCCCTTCACAATACAGGAAAATATTTGTTAACAACACCAATATACTACGCTATGAAAAATCATAAACAGAAACTTTAAATTCTCGAGACCCTTTATATCAAAATCAATCAACCAACATTCAACAAAATTTATTACAAATATAGCAACAACATACTAAAGTGCATATAACAAATGTTTTACGCTTCTAAAAATTTTCGTCCAGATCCTTTAACTACTTGGGTAAAAGAAAAAAACAACTACGGCGCCTTCCTTGAATTTCATCTTAACATCAAGAAACTGATTAGACAACAGGAAAGGATCAGCATAATAATAAGTAGACACAATATATCTATATTATTCAATGAAACGTTTGAATGAAGAGATACTGAGATCCTAGTGTCAGATACTGCCTACCTAGGTTTCACGCTGAAGATACATTTAGGTGAAACCTAGGTAGGTAGTTTCTTTACTTACTGCATTGAGCTTTTTTTCTTATTTTACTCGATTTTTTTTTCTTTTGGTTAGACATTACGATGTTGGGCGATATTTTTTCGACATACACGGATGTTTTTAGGCTTTTATTTTTTGTAATTTTTTTCCACAGATACCAGTTTGTTTAAATGTATTTTCATTTGCAAATTGTATTCTCCGTATCTTTTACAGCAGTCGACTATAGGTATTAAAATAAACATTATATATATTATGATTATTTTAATATCTATACTCGAATTCGGGTTCGATTCCCGGGAGTGGATGCGCGCTGCTGATGAGTTAAAAATAGGACCTGCATTCTGCATTCTGTTGAGTATTCTTCTAGAATCGATGAATTACTATTATATATATATATATATATATATATATATATTGACATTATCTATATAGTTATTTACATTACATTAAGAGTAACATGCATGAAAATATATTTCGAAAATAATATCCGATAATGGCTTCATCAGATGGGAAACGAAAAATGTGTAATTTGTGTGTGTTTAAAATAATTAAATCTTTTATTATTTTTTCTCAATAGTAAAAAAGAGAAAGAAAATGAGTGACTTTTTAAAAAATCGTTTAACATACATATACATACATATATACATACATATATACACTCTTCCAATGTTGTGAAGGGTTCGTGTGTGTGCTTGTGAGCAGCCTATTGTTTTTGCCAGTATGTGTCTACATATTCGAGCTCCACACATACCGCGTGTGAGCGTGTGCGCATAGATGCGAGTGGTTTGACCGCTACATTTGGCCATTATGTGTGCCTGTTGTGTGTTTTTGCCTGTGGGGTTATGATCTATTTAGTGATGGTTTAAATTTGTTTATGAAGTTTTTTTTTCTTGTATTTGTAGGTAAGAATAATTGTCTGTTTGGTATATTGGCATAATTTTAAATTCACTCTGGTTACATTTATAGATATGTTGTTTTTGTGTGGGGAAACCCTGTTGTTCAGTTGTTGGCTGATACCTATATATGACTTCTTGCATTTTGTGCATTTGAGTACATAAATTACATTTGTATCACTACCACACAAAAAAGAGAATCTTTAACATCGAGAATCTTTAACATCGAAAAACATAAGGAAAATAAATTCATTTTAATAATATGTGGAAATATCCACTCTTTGCCTGAAGAAGGTCGCGGACCCGAAACCTGTGTTGCAAAATTATGGAAAATAAAGCATAATATATATTTTTAAAAAATCCACATTACAACCAAAAACGTTTACGGTTTCTCTCTTCTTTTTAATATATACACTTTTCTCTCGTTGGAACTACTATAACCACTTCCCTTTATATATATATATATATATATATATATATATATATATATATATATATATCTGTGTGTGTGTACTAAAATATAGTTTTAAGGTATGCTATATTTATGGGTTAAAGTGTTCAATATCAGTGATGGAGTCTATGCAAATATAAAAGTGTATATTGAAGTCAATACTCAGAGGAAACTGTCTGTTTCATGATAAACGCAATCGCCAGGCTGTGGGCATTGTGTTTTTGCTCGATTATTCATACATGCAGGTCAGTGAGGCATTGTGGGTAGTCTATTGCATTGCATTGTGGGTAGTCTGTTGTATTATTCTAACGTTTCAACGTATTCTGGGAATAATTGTAAACTGAATTCAGTTTTTTGACTATTTATAGAGCTTTTAGTTTATTTTTTTATTATTTTATTTTATTGTTGGTTGTTATTATCGCGTTTTTCTTTTGTTTACCTAATTACCTATATATATATATATATATATATATATATATATATATATATATATGAAATAAATACAGAAAAAAACAAAATTCTGAATATGCATTAAACATGTTAAAAATAAAAAACGTCAGACGTTTCGGTCTATTTAGTCCATCGTCTTTGTGTTAAATTTTTATTTATAATGTTAATTATGTTTAAATGAAAATTTAACCAAAAAGATGGTCATAAGAGGACCCAAACGTCCGATTCGAGTTTATTTTAACACAATTGGTATTCAGAATTTTGTTTTTTTCTGTATTTTTCTTTTCATACTGTCGGATTTATATCCATATATTTGTTACATATATATATATATATATATATATATATATATATATATATATATATATATATATATATATATATATATATATATATAATTTGAGATGAGGAAGTATATACATTATTTATATTATTCGACTATTGTTCTCATCTTTGTCACCATATTTATTACAACGTTTCGGCCGTTGTACGCTCCGGCCTTCTTCGGGTTGTTGGAATGTCGAACTGAACCCTTTATTTCGCTCACTGGGGTAGACTGTTCTAGTTCCACATGCCATGTCTAATGGATGTCATTTATCAGTTATATCCTGTTAATTCCCCTCTCCAAGTTCTCCATGGCCTTAACCGGGTATTGAACTCACACGCTTTGGGTCCTCCAGGACACATGGCACAGTGGATAAAGGCGTTTGTTAGATCCAGTGACAGGACCAAAAGAGTGCGTTGAACCATGACCCATGTCCTTTGTGCTTACATGAGAAACTATATATTTATTAAGTTTATAAAAATTAAAAGTTTACTGAATCAAAGACATAGCTATTTTTTGCCGACATTGTCAAAAATTTTCATAAATAATATTTGAAAATAAAATTAAAAAATGGGAGCTGGTAATATACATACTTATATTTAATAAGAAAAAATTAAATAATGTAAGTAATTCTATTACATTTACTTGTTTTTAAAAAGAAATATAGTCTATTAGAAATTAAGAGTAAAAAATATTTTAAAATTGTAGTTAAATAAAACGTAAAAAAAGAATCTATATATATACAAGTAAGAAAAAATGCCGAACATTTTTTTGCCGTTAATATAAAAAAAACAGACGACATGCATTTAACGGATGTCAGAATTCGTTGAAAAATACACCCCTACCCTCCCTAACCTTAACCTAAACGTAACTCATAATTGATACAACTATAATTAATAAAAATGAATACGCTACCGCCCCTTGTCTGAATGATTGGATTTCTCTGTATCCTTGGAAACAGTAAATTATGAATTTATATATGCCTTTAAATCTCAGTAAATTTTAAAATAAGTTATGCCAATATTCGCTTGAAGATGAAACGGAACTAATGCTTTTAATTTAATTATATAATTAAATTTAAAATTTTTAGCTTCCATTATGGAGTATATGTATACTTACATATATTTATCTATATAATAAATGCGAATGTTAATTATAGGGACACAACTAACTTTCAATAGTTCATGTTCTTCAAAATTTAACTACAGTGTCAATCGCTATCTACTGTTCTTCGGATTGTTGTTCTATTGTTCTTACTCCTTAGTAATATTTCCGTTTGCTAATTCTTAAATGCCTAGTAACCCATTGTGTCTTAGTGACTTTACTGCCTTGCTTGGGGTGAATTCGATTAAAGAAAAACATTACCAAGACAATATGAATAAAGACAAAATGTCTTTATTCATATTGTCTTTTTACAGATATATTTTTATTTATACCAGAATTTTTACACACACACACTTACAGAGAGAGAGAGAGAGAGAGAGAGAGAGAGAGAGAATATTATGACAAAGTGGAAACATTTTTTCAAAATACTGTTTGTTGATATATAAAATTATATATCGTTATATCATATATGTGTGTGTAAGTGTGTGTATGTACAGAGTCCGATATAGAACCTGTCGTTTTTTACACAAAAATGAAAATAACACTGACATCTCATTTTAACAGGTATATTTAACTAAATTACACAAAAAAATATCTTGAAATACTAAAGAGTAAATTTATTCCATAAAATCACCATTGGCTTCAGACACGGCCTCCAAGCGACTTCGGAATCTCCTGTAACTCTCCTGAACGGTGTCTTTGGTTAAGTTGGTGAATGCTGATATAATCCTTGACTTCAGTTCATCTTTGGGGTTACTAGGAGTTTTGATGGTCTCTCGCTCCACGCATAATAATCAAGGGGGTTGCAATGTGGAGAGTTTGGTAGCCAGATGTAAGGGGTGACATGGTCGTAGAAATTGTCTGTCAGCTATGA
>CAHIKZ030000088.1:1180000-1190000 GCA_903632075.3 Acanthosepion pharaonis | reverse complement strand
ACCTATATGTATTACTCACTGCCTAACTCTACTCACATCCCTTGTTTAGACTCCGTAAATGTTCAGCAATTGTTAATAAATATGAATGGATGTAATTTATTCCATATGGAGGAATTCAAAGATACACCACTGATTCGTACGTATTTCATGCCAGATGCCATTTTGCCAGACTGACACTCAGCACAGTATCAGAAAGCCAAAAGTATTCATTATTTGCAGGAAGGTTCAGCCTTTGTCATAATGCCAGTAACATCTACCTCTAACGTTGGGAGTTGTTAGGGGAGGTCAATATAATAAAACTGGTGGCATTACTTTCGGAACGACACTCGTATATATGCAGTTGTATGCAAAATTCTTTTTCCTAGATTTCTTTTTACTTATTTTTAATTTGATAATCAATAACAGATCATTGACATTATATTTTCATAATTATCAATCTTTATGACTTTTGCCGAAGTACTTGACTCACAGAAATAATACTTAGTGTACAATAATACTTTGTCGCTGATTATCGTTAAGAGAGAGAGAGAGAATTTTTTTACTGTAGACTTCGATAAAGCTTCTGCAATACTCAATTGATCTTTCCGACTGCTCTTCAGAATTGGCTATGCTTGAGCTGCTTCGCCAAATACTACTAACCAAAACATTAAATCTCGAATCATTTTCTTAAATAGTCTCGTTAGATTGAGACTTTTAAATGGATGCCAGGCATGGCGCCAATCAAACGGAAATATTTGCGCAGATTATGCGTGATGAAATGTAGAAATTTGGAATTATTTGAAGAAGAATTTCACTCAGAAGTATATCGGTTCAGAAAATTAAGCTTAAGCTCCCGTAAAATAAAACCAATGAACCTTCTAGTTAAATAAATAAACGGCAAATTCTGTCTGTCCGTCTGTGTGTCTGAAACCGCCTCTAACTCAGGCCACACTTGTTCTACAATGATATATATTTTTGGAATCAGAATGATCTCGGGATTGAAAACTGCCCTTCTTTAATCTTCTGTTCAATTCAAGGAAAAAGCAGGGGAGAATGTTCTCCGTCTTCTTACAACGCAGTGATGTTAAGTAAACTTTATACCATTCCTTTATATACTTATATACTTATCATTTATAACTTTGATCCCAATAAAAACACCAGAATGTTTAACCTTTGAACAGTTAACCATTTGCTCTTTATTAAATAAGATTCATTGGTTTTATTTTACGGAAGACTAAGCTTAATTTTCAGTATCTATCTACTTCTGAATGAAATTCTTCTTCAAATAATTCCAAATTTCTACACTTAATCACGCACAATCTGCTCAAACATTCCCGGCGTGCCTTTGTAATGGTAAGTCGCCATTTTTGTATAGTGCATAACCCGAAAGGCATATATATCGGTTCACTTAAGCATTGAAAGAGAACAATAGAAAGAGAAGGTGGTGATAGTGATTATGTCAGGATTTAAAGTCACGTTTTGCTTTTATCGCTTTAAAAAGAAAACAGAAAAAAGATTAAGCAAGTATTTTCATTTCATGTTGGGCATAAGATTCATCCTGTCGGTATGAGAAAATCACAATAACATAATTTTAAAATGTATCGCATAATAAAACCAAGGTTTCTTTTTCCTCCTTGTTCGGCTGGGTGTTTTAGTTCTAAATATGTTCCAAAGGCGAAAAGAACATTGTGAAGCATGCAAATGAAAACAAATAAAAAAAAAGTGTGCAACTGTAAAGGAATAAAATGTCGAAGAAAGAATTCAGCGAAGAAGACGATTATAAAGATTCGCAAAAAGAAAGAAAAAGATACAAAACGAAAAATGAGACTAAGAAAGAAAGAGAATAGAAAAGAATAAACAAAAAGAAGGAGAGAATGAAAAAATAAAGAAAGAGACGAATTTGAAATACATATTTTTTTTTTAAAAAAGTAAGAGAAAAAAAAAAAAGAAATAGAAGGGGATGAAAATGAAAGAATTTCATTAATTAAAGTAGAAAAAGAGAAATGTTTCAAACAGAGAAAAGTTGAGTCTTAGAAATAGAACGAAAGGAAGGTGTCGAGGTCAAATCGGAAGTGTTCGCCCTCACGAAAAAATGATCAAATGAAAAATTAAGCAAAGTTCAGTTTCTTTTTGATCACCGGAAGTAGATTAAAAAAAACCGTGGGAAAAAAAAATCTACATGTTTATAACCACTCACAGTGACTCCTACGTCTTGCAAGGAGGCAAGACCTGTGAACTAACTTACCCACCAATGAAAGGAAGACTTATATCAGTGATTCCCAAACTTTTTTTTTTCTCTGGACCGCATTTTCGAAATGAAAATTTTCTCGCGCCTCACCAAATATTATGTGATAAAAATTACATGTACGAAGACATTGGCTGAGGGGAAGTGAAGTCTCGATGAAAAGGTTCAAGCAGCCCTACTGCAAAGAGGGTCCAGCGAGATAGTTAAAGGGAGATAACTGCAGATTCGAAGTCAGATCAATATCGTTGATAACTCTCTCCTCCAATTTACGGAGCCTAGTTACTCTATTCTTAATACTTGACATAATGCAAAAATATAACAATGATAAAATCGATCAATAATTATTTGTAATTATTTATACTGAGATTCATGCATGCAACTAATCCATAATAATACATTAAATTTTAAAATCATATATTTTTTGGCAAATGTTTCTAAATCCTTCATTGTTTTCTAAATCATTCCGCCTCACCTGCTATCCTCTTCCGCCGCACCTAACAGGTGCGTCGCACTGTTTGGAAACCAGTAATTTATATCATCCTCTAAATAAAACGATGCTGAAAATGGCCATAACCTGAAAGCAACACAGGAAGAAATAAAAAATATTTTAAATTTCACATAACTTTTCATATTCATGTACTTCGTTGAAAACTTTTCTCATCTCATAGAACTTATTAATTTTAATAAGACATTTAATTTATTTCAAACTGAAGAGGTTTTTTTTAATAGAGGACGTAAAGTGTAACACTGAAATCCGTACACGCACTTGGATTAGCCAAAGACGAATCCCCAAATCTAAACACAGTATTAAGAAATCAAAACATTTCATTAGAAACAAAAACTACTGAACGGTTATGAAATATCAGTCTTCTTATATTACAGTGAATGCTGGACAACCTCCTCATAGATGATGAAGAATTTGGTTCTACAGAAGGATGTTGAGGATACCATGGAACGAATATTCGAACAATGATGAAGTTTTAGAGAATATGAAATCAGACAGGAAATTTATATTTGAACATCAGGAAGAGATAGTTGAAATTTCTAGGGCACATAATAAGGAAAGAGGGATTGGAAAATCTGATACTCACAGGACACACTGAAGGCGAGAGAAGCAAAGAAAGACAACGCATAGCCTACTTAGTGAGCTTGAGTAAATGGATGGCGGAACAAGCATTAGGAGAAATAACAAAAAGACAAAATTTATTAAAAGCTACAAAGAACAGGAAATTGTGGAAAGCCATGATAGCCCATGTCCTGAAGTGACATGGCGCACAGAAGAACATCTTATGATGATATTAGATAGTAATTCAGCACACTGTTCTTTGTTTTTTCTTTCTATATGACAGTGAATGCTTGAAAAGAATACTGAGAATACCCTGGACGGAACATTTAATCAACGAGGAAGTTTTAAGGAAAATGAGAATGAAAAAGAGACTTTTGCTTAGGAGAGACAGTTGAAATTTATGAGATACATAATGAGAAAAGATGGCTTGGAGAATCTGACACTCAAACGACATATCGAAGGAAAGAGGGGCAAAGAAAAGCAGCGAGTACATACCTAATAAACTTCTGTGAATGGATACAAGAACATGAACAGACGGAAAACCATTATTAAGAGCTAGAAATCGCGGAGGGCCATGATCATTTTCACCCTGAAGGGACATGTTACATAAAAGAAAACATCAGAAATGGACAGAGTCACGAGATCATTAAGTGCAATGACGAAGGTGAGGTTTGAAGTTACGGCCCATTAATATTAGCAGAGGATAGATCGACTGAAGTTTAGCGGGTCTTCTAACATAGGTAACTCTATGAGATCGCTAAAAAAAATGAAAAAAACGCCACACTTGACGAAAACAAAATTTTATCGTCTAAATGTTTATGTTATTATGAAGAGGAAAGACCAGTTTTTTTTAATTATTTTTAAAAAAAATGTTCCTTCTTTTTAGAACATTCTAAATTTTGATTTAAAAATCCTAGCTTCTCTTTGTATCACCGGAACTAGTAAAATAACAATTTTTAGCACATTTTTTTTTTTTTTTTTTTGTGTATGACACACATTAATTTGGAAAATCTTGCAAAAATAAAAATAATTGTCGGATATTAATGAATCTTTCAGAAACAATTCATAGATGATGGAAATTATTATAAATATATTCTTTTTTATTAAAGTCATGGCAGAATTTTTTTATATATATATTTATTAACCCCCTACCCATAACTAATTTTATGAAAGCTCTAGAAATTCGATCGAATCCAGTTTAGTGATTACAATAGTTAAAAGCACAAGGCTTTGTGGAATGCAAATCATGCTTTTTTTTTTCAATTGGACCCCTACCACCTGAAAATCAGCTCTGAATTGTAACATACAAAACCCAATAAATTAAAAATATTATTTAATTTCAAATGCTTTTATTTGCTTTTAGTTGTTTTTATGAATATGGACAATATTTTCTGAAAGCAAAAAATCTTTCGATGAAAAATGAATTTTTAATTTAATTATTTTTTATTTCTTTAATTATAATAGATTTTTACATTTAATTTTTAAAATATAAAATTAGTTAAAAGCCGCATCGGGTTTCCTAAGTCACCTGATGAGATAGATCTTTTTTTAGCGGGTTGTAAATTGTATCATTTTGACTAATCAGAAGATCCGCAGTAATTAAGAAATTTAATTTTGTGTTTATAATTGGGCTGTAATTATAAAGTACGGAAGACCAACCAGAATACAATTGTTGCATTATTTGAGTTAAGCATTGTTCTCCACTGTTAAGGCCTTTACTTTTGCGAAACATGTGTGGAGAAGTTAATTTGATTTTTCAATTTCAACTGAGAAGGGTACCTACAAGTATCAGTATCATCTTATGAAATTTATATGATCTTATTTTTATATTAATCTCAGTTATGACATTTTTTCCATCAATGAAATATCAAAATTAATAATAAAATGAATGGAAATACAAATAACACAGTAAAATGTAGTAAATGTACATAAAATTATAGTATTTTATGTACACTTCTGATAAAATTTCATAAGAAAGGTACCTATAAATTAATTAGATACCTTTCTTATGAAATTTAATCTCACTCTTAAGTTTTATTTTTTAATTTCTTTATAATATATTTTCCATAAAGCATCGTAAACGTAAAGATGAAAGCTAAGTACAAAAAAAAAAAACAAAAAACAAAACTAGAGCGCTGAAAGTTTTCCTTAAAAATAACGAGTTAAATAATTTGTTCACTTGAATCTAAATAACTTCACTTCTCTCCATCCGTAGAAGAAATTATCTTCATGTCAGCTATCTAAACGTCATGAAAATATCTTTCGTCACCAGTTAAGTGATGCGAAAGATTATGACCTGCTTTGTTTTATTTTCAAATTACATCTTTTCGGCACAGAAGCTAAGTTAAACTTGGTTCAAAATATTTTAAATAAACATTATAATTTCTGATTTTCTTAAAATAAGTTTTGAAAAAATGATAATTGATTTTTAAAAGAATTTCAAAGTGAGATTTTCATTTTTTTATAAAATGGAAAAAAAGGATTGCCAAGATTGATTATCTGCCAATTTTGATGACTAAAAAAAAAACAAGATTTTTAACGAAAATTTCGGACGTGCTAGGAACGATTAAAAAATGTAAAAGAATACTCCAAAAATACTTTGATATTTCCTCTTAATAATGACATAAACATTTAGACGACAAAAGTTTGTTTTCATCATGCTATGCTCTTTTTTAATTACCTATAACTGATACTCAGGATGTGCTGATAATCTTTATGTCCATTTCATATTTTTAGACAGCTAGCGGCGGGTCCCTACACCAGTGGCAAATAACAAAAAAGAAACAAAACAAAAAAAAACAAAACAAATACAATGAAGAAATAAAACCCATTCTCCGCAGAAATGCGTAACTCCCACGACAGAAGAATTTCAGTCAAAGTGATTTTTATGGACCGACGCATCTGACCTAAGCTTCTGGATGGGGTTTTATGAAGTTATCATCTTTATAATGGTTGCGAACCAAGGCTATAGAACCCAGTCAGTCCTGCTATTTGACCCATAGCTGGAGTGGAGGGGAACTGGATCCATACATTTCTCAAGGTTATTTGAGCGTGAATGTAAGGAAATCGACTGGAATTCGAACTCAGCTTTCTAATTTCTCATTTCATTACACCATCTGCACATCCTAATATCATAAAGGGAACAGGATCACAAAGAGAAAAAAATCGAAAATGAATGAATGAAAAAGAAATATAGAAAAAGGAAAAAAAATCTTGAGAAAAATAAGATAAAAAGAAAGTAAATAAATAAAAAGGGAAGAAAAACGAAAGAAAGAAATAATAAATGCTTGAATAAAAAATGAAAAAGAAAGAAGTGAAAAAAAGAACAGAGAAAGAGAGAAAGGGAGAGAGAGAGAGAGGAATGAAAAGAAAGAGGGATAAACGGTTACAAAATACGAAAAAGTAAGTGAAAAAAGAAAGGATAAATGAAAAAGAAATGAAATGAAAGAGAAGAAATAAGAAAGAAAAGAAAAGAAGAAGAAGAAAAAATAAGATGAAAGAGGAGAAGGAAGAAAAACGAAGTGAAAGAGGAAGAAGAGGGAGAAGATGAAGAGGAGAAGAAGAAAAGAAAACAAAGAGAAAAGGGAAAAGAGGGAGAAGATGAAGAGGAGAAGGAAGAAAAAAAAAGAAATAGGGAAGAAGAGGGAAGATGAAGAGGAGAAGGAAGAGAAAACCGAAGTGAAAGAGGAAGAAGAGGGGAGAAGATGAAGAGGAGAAGGAAGAGAAAAACGAAGTGAAAGAGGAAGAAGAGGGGAGAAGATGAAGAGGAGAAGGAAGAGAAAAACGAAGTGAAAGAGGAAGAAGAGGGGAGAAGATGAAGAGGAGAAGGAAGATAAAATGAAGTGAAAGAGGGAGAAGAGGGAGAAGATGAAGAGGAGAAGGAAGAGAAAAACGAAGTGAAAAAGGAAGAAGAGGGGAGAAGATGAAGAGGAGAAGGAAGAGAAAAATGAAGTGAAAGAGGAAGAGAACTCCAAATGACTTTCAACTGAGTTAATTTTGTTTGTACTAATTTCTTTGAGAAGCGTTGCTCCTTTTGTCGCTTTGGTTTGATGGTGTCAAAGACGCCGAAAGAAAACAACAGAGTCTCTAATAACATTGCCCAGCACCGAGTGGGGTTGGTGAACATCAGTTTGAGATTTTTTTTAATTGTAAATTTTTTATGTTTATAGATTTTTATTCCCTTTCAATTTATTTATTTTACATCTTTTCTCTTTCGGACACGTACTGAGAAGCTGATGCTGAGTTGCAAATCGAGCTCAACCTTGAAGAAAAATTAACAGAATTTGAAAAAGAAGACTGTGAAACAATATCAGTCATAATTTGACTTTCGTGACGGTGTGTGTGTGTGTGTGTGTGTGTGTGTGTGTGTGTGTGTGTGTGTGTGTGTGTGTGTGTGTGTGTTATTGCGCGCGCGTGTGTATGTGTGTGTGTGATTGTTTGACGTGGGTGGGGTATTGGCCCAGAGCGCGATCAGACTTTTCTTTTTAATGTGTTTAACACGACTACAAAGAAATCAAAATACGAATTTATGCACATTTTCCTTTCTTTCTTTCTTTCTTTCTTTCTTTCTTTCTTTCTTTCATTCTCACGTCATCTCTCTCTATCGAAAAAAGATGTCCAGGGATGTATAAATATATGAAAACACACATACACACTCATATATGTATGAATGTATGCAATTTTTTATATATGCGCGGTACTAATTGGAAAGCGCTCAATATAAGTAGAGCTAACATATTTTATATATATATATATATATATATATACTTTGTAAAAACGTTCATGAAAGTACATTTCGAAAATAATATCCGATAACAAATATCTGTCGGGATTACATGCCCAAATTTATGACATATATATGTGTGTGTGTGTGTGTGTGTGTGTGTGTGTGTGTGTAGGTGTGTGTGTAAAAGAAAGAAAAACGCAAACGTTGTGGATTTTTTTCATACTTATTCTGTATATTTCACTACACGTATCTCGGGTCTCGTGACTTTCACGAAGAATAGTTAGTTCAACTTATTATTTAAAGGAATTAATGTTTTCTCCTATGTTAAATCTTTTAACAATTGTCTTTTGTGTGTAATAGTAGTAGTAGTAGTTATCCGGCATTTGAATCCATCTTGGACTGGCTGAAAAATGTTCTGGTTGAGAGGTAACAAAACAATTACATTTGCTCAGAGAAAGAGAAAGAGAAGAGGATGTTTTTTTCTTCTTTTCATGTCCCCCTCTATCTTTTCGTGGTGTCTTCCTTCCTCTATTCTTGTATATTGTGTTTGTGTGGGTGTTTTTGCCAGTATGCGTATATACATTGTCTTTCTCCATACATAAAGCTGTATAGTATATATATACACTTTGTATGGAGCGTGTGTCTGTTTGTGGGGTGTGTACGTCTCATGTGTGTGTGTGTGTGTGTGTGTGTGTGTGTGTGTGTGCGTGTGATTATGTGTGTGTGGTCCGTCCAGTGTGTCTGTTTTTGGCAGTGTGTCTATATATATTCGTTTCCAATACATACATATATACATAAGGAAACCTGTATAGTAAATACATGCATATTGTGTGCTGTGTTTGTGTGTTTTGCCAGTATATGTATATATCTTCGTTTTCGATAAATATATTTTGCATTACTATAAGGAAGTGATTTGGTACACACATGAATATATATATATATATATATATATATATATATGCACTTTGTATCGTGTGTGTTTATGTGTGGGGGTGTTATGATTTGTTTAGTGCTGCTTTAAATTTGTCTGTGAAGTTTTGTTTCTGGTATTTGAAAGTAACAGTAATCGTCTGTTTGATATTCGTATTGGCATAATTTTAAAGTTACTATGTTGCATTTGTGGATCTGTTGTGACATAAAGATTTTTTCTGTTGTCTGGTAATTTAATTTTGCTTTTGTGCAGGGAGACTCTGTTGTTTAGTGCTTGAGTGATACCTATATAAGATTTGTTGCATTTTGTGCACCTGAATGCATAAAATACATTTTTGGAGTTACAACTTAAGTTTTTTTTTTATTGTGAATGTTTTTTGTGGGTTTTTTTAAAATTCCAAGCTTTTCCCGCTATAATTATATCACAAACCCCACATCTTTTTTTGTTGCATTTTGTAACACCTTTTGTAATGTCGCTAAATTTGGATGAGTTTAATATGTGCTTTAGGTTTTTTATTGGTGTGTGTTTTTTAATTATTTTAGTCGTTTTAGTATATCTTTCATTTTATCATTCTTGTTAAGTAGGTCTTGATTTCTTGTTATTTCTGTAAATAGTTTTGGATTGTTCTTGCTGTATTTTGAGACGTATGCTAGAATTTATTCGTTGTTGTGTTTCTTTGGGTTTTGTAGTTGGTCTAAAGGTATTTTTACTGCTAGTTTATTAGTGGTGCGAGGTATTCTCGTTTTTTGAGAGTTTTATGTCATTCTTCTAAGAGGGTTTTTGAGGGATGTTTATTGGCTACTTTATTGCAAATTCTACATGCTAAGGAATAGGCGGTGAATTTTAGACATCTTTGGGGTGGGGGTGGCTCTTAAAATGAAGATATTTGTTGGGTGCCTGTAGTTTTGTGGTAGATGTATGCGATAATATGGTTGTTTCTATTTTTGATGAGAATATGGCAATTCGTTAGAATTATGTTCTTGGGTGAATTTAATCTTCGGGTGTAAGTTTTGGAGTAAATTGGGAACAAAAAAAAAATGGAGGAAGAAAAAA
>CAHIKZ030000088.1:1157500-1177500 GCA_903632075.3 Acanthosepion pharaonis | reverse complement strand
TTGATTTTAGCCCTATTTTATCATCATGTTTAATTCTTGCAAGAATTTCCAAATCAATGTGTTTTTCACCGTAAATAGACCCTAAAATTTCTTATAAAACGCTAAAATTTCTTATACTAATCTTTGACACCCCACCCCACACCCTGACGCAAGAAAAACAAAATTTTTAACCAAAGTCTTCAACGTTCAAAATAGGATTAAAAATATAATTAATCAAAAAATACTTTGGTCTTTCCTCTTAATAATAATATAAAGATTTTGGCGATAAAACTTTGTTTTTCTTAAATTTGGGGCATTTTTTCATCATGGTATGCTTATTTTTTGCGAATCTCTGGAGGTACCTGCATTAGAATCATTTGATGATATTTGGGGGGGGATTTTTTACTACGCTGATTGAAGTTAAATATTTATCTGTTTTATAAGTTTTATCAGAGTATGTTTATAATTAATTTATGAGTTAACATTTCTGTAGATTTTTATTTATTTATTTATGCTACCTTTATAACACATTATGTGATAGAAACTTTTCACTAGATTAATCAGGCCGTATTCAAATCCTGTTAGGATCTTTTTCTGTTAATTAAACCCAAATAGTGTATAGTTACTTATGGCAAATATTAATTCATCTCAAGAAATTATAAATTTTAAGTCGAAGTTTATTTGCTTTTTATTAAAATTTCGGCACTCGTTTGAAATTATAAATTTTAATTCAAAATTTGTTTAGCTAGCGTCGAAACAATTCCAACCCTCAGAATGATAAATTATCAAAAATCAGGAAGTTCTTCACATTTCGTAAGTGCGGATGATATTCGTGGTACTTACAAGGAATATTTACAATTAAAAAAAAAATAATCTGTTTTTGGCTTGTTTATCGGAGTGAGTGCTAACGCAGACCCCACATTTAGAAATAGCGCACCCGAGTCGCCCACATTTGGGGAGATCGCAAAGGTTAACCCAACCGGAGCGTAATTGAAGGGCCTCTGTCTGAGAGAACTTGGTATGAATTTTAGTAAATATGAATTCTTTTTATTTTGAGGTGAATAAATATTTTCGGGTGAATTAACAGAAAAGACTCCTCACTACCTTATTTTGGAACCCTTGTACATTTTGATCTATATTTGCGTCTTTTTACTGTAATCGAGCTATATTACTTGTACGTTGAATCTTAGGCAACCAGAAAGAAATATTCAAAGTGTTTCAATCTTATATTCCGTCAGCGTATTTATAATATAAACCATTAAATCAATTTTAAAATAGTTTGTACCTGCTGGTTGTTAACGATTTTCATATTTTCTCGGTATTTTTTAAATATATTTTCACTTTTCCGTAATGTACCTCAATTTCTCTGATGGTAACGGAATTCATATTTTTATTCGTTGGCCTCAGCTCTTATCTACCATCTCCTCATCTTCAGTTGATTTAAGATTTGGCGCCAAGACTTGAATGGCAGACGATAGCAGCCATCTTTATACGCTAGGATCAGTTGGAATTCCTTGCTCAAGATTTTATTTTATTTTTCATTTTGGTTGACTAATACTAATAAAGTCTTCGTTTTTTTTCTTTTTCTCTTTCTTTCTAAATTATTACATTAAAATTTCTTGCGATTATCAGGCAACCTGCCTGCAACACAAATTCATAAAATACTCTTTAAGCACCCCCGCCTAGTTTGAGCTTATTTTTTAATTTAAATTTTAGTTTCCGATATATAGTAGTTCTTTTAGCAATTATTATTATTATTATTATTATTATTATTATTATTATTATTATTATTATTATTCAATATCTGTCTATATCTTTGAGATGGGGTATTATGATTATTTACATTATTTAGATTATTCGGACTGTTATCTTCATCTTCATTGTCATATTCACAACGTTTCGGCCGTTATCCGCTCCGGCCTTCTTCAGATGGACGAAATAAAGGGTTCGGTTCGAAATTCCAATCACCTGAAGAAGGCTGAAGCGTACAACGGCCGAAAGTTGTGACTATGACAATGAAGATGAGGATAACAGCCCGAATAATATGTAAGTAATGCAAATAATCGTTTTTGTTGTTGTTGTTAATAATCTGGAATATTTTCCTATACGATCAACTGGCATCGAATCATTAAAAGTAAAATGATATAAAAGAAATAAAAACCAATATGGCAGCATGTTTTACTATTTACGAACGGCATATTCAGTTATCATGGTAACACCAAGCATGTTCACCTATTAGCATCGAGGAAGCCTCTTATTACCACTACAATGGAATATCTCATCATTTTAAATAAGAGAGTTAAGGATGCCCGAGATATAAATATTTAAAGTCACACTGTGTTTTCTATATTATAAAAATCATTAGAGTTATTACTGAAGCAACATTATCAGGAGCTTTACCGTTGTCCGAATCTGTAGTTTCTATTCGTATCTTCTATTATTATTATTCTTTTTTTTTTTGAGTTTTCATATCAGACTGACTTGACTATAAAAAAGAGATAAAAGGACTGAAAATCTTATCAGTATTGAAGCGCCACTCATCAGGATTCTTCTTATTATTATCATTATTGGTATTTAATACATTTATGTTGCCATAGAAGTTTTTTTTTATTTTATCATTTCACCTCAAGCAAGGCGGGAGTGCCACTAGTACGCAGGAGGTTACAGGGAGTGAGAAAGAAAAGACTGAATATAAAGGGAATTGAGGAAAGGATAAAAGATGAACGGGTTTCAAGTCAACAGAAGTTGGCCATTGACGTTGCATTTTTGCAGATTGTAGTTATCAGGAAAGCAAGTAAGCGGAATGGAGTTCCCCTGTCGGGAAGTGCGGAAAAAAAAACCATTGGAGTAGAAGTGGCGGTTACAATGAACTATTTCAAGAGTAAAAGAGTGGGACCTAGATGCCAATCTAGTAGCAAGCTCGTCAGAGCAGTTGTCATTAAAATATTTGTAGAAAAGACAGAGGGAAAACCACATCACGTCAAGTGAGAAAGTGATTGAATTCAAGATGCCAAATCAGGATCGATTACATTGCAGATACTTCTTTGGATTTTGTCAAGAACCTCGAAATGAACAGTTGGGGTTCCAGATTAGATATGGCAACAGTATTCAATGCACGTGACATTATAAATGTGCAAGATGGACTCTGACGAGAAAAACCTTCTGGCACCACACAATGAACCAAATTTCTTTGTGGTAGATGCAGTTATTTATTAAATGTAGTTGTTCTACTTCAAATCAGTTAAAAACATGAGACCAAGAAGGCGTAGTGAAACGCTCTCCTGGAGTTAAACATTAGCGATGTTGATGGCGGACAGGGAAGTTTCTCTATAATGGTTAAATGAGAACAGTTTAGTTTTGGAGGCATTAAAATTTACAAGCCATTTCCTGCCCTAGTTAACAACTGATTTGATAAATGCCTCCTTGGGAACTGATTAGGATGAAGGCTGAGATCCCGTCATTTTCACTTGCCTTATGGGAATCTAATTAAGAAATGATCTCCGAGACCAGTGACGAGGTTATGCTCATATCACTTAGTACAGTCTCAGTTCTAGAAGGGAAATTAGGTGTGGGTACTACAGATGAGTCGGGTGTTGAGATGGAAGAGAATTTACGAGCAAAGCATTCAAACTTATCTACGTAGGACTTCGAATTGATTGAATAGAGGAAGGATTGAGGATTTGCTATTGTTCAGCAAACTCTTGCACAGTCGCCAATAATCTCTAGAACCGAACTTGTGAGATGTTCTAGTTGTTTCCTTCTGTCAGCAATCAATAACCTCCCTTCATTGAAGACACACTTGCACTCGTTATGAGCAGAGACAAAGAGACATCTGTTGCAATCAGTCGATGTTCGAGTGTTGAGTTAGAAGAAGAGGTGGTTCCCTGCTCCTCAAAACCTCCTGATCAGAGGCCTTGCTGTTGGACGTAGTTTATCCTGGACGCGGATGTAGTTTATCGTCCTACCCAGGACGGGCCCACAATTTGACAAGTCCTTTTTACTTTACTCCCGATTATCCATCATAATTGCTTGGAAAGGGTTGAGAGATGTGTCACGTGACGTTTACACTTGTTTGGGGGTGCATAACGTGTTAATACACACACACGCGGGCAAAGTACAAGAGCCTCTCAAGGTAGAGTGTTACTGAATGAAGTTATATGAGTGTAAGGGAAGAGTTAAGAAGTGCGCTTAATGAGATTAGGTAAGATAGATAATGGTTGAATCTAGACTTGAAGAGGTTAAGAATGCAGTGATCGGAAAACATCATATCGGGTGTTTCTTGCACAAAGTTGCCGTTCTAGGAAAGAAAGTATCCGAATGGAACTTCTTCCTTACTAATGGAATAAGAAGGGAATGAGGCGATTCGTCCCCGTGTATTTGGTATGGCGAATCTTAGCAGCAAAGGTCAGGATAGGTGACACTAAGGACTATAGCTCCTCAGAACATTTGCCATGGAAATAACAATAGAGTAGTGAGAGGCTTGCGGCGTTTCGTCTTGGAGAAGGTATTGTAGGGTGGAAAATAATTCATCACCCACAAGGCTGCGTATGCACTTTTAAACTCTATCTAGACAAGTAAGTTAGGACTGAGAAGCTCCAGGCTAGATGTAGCAACAATACTCCATATGTAACCTTTTATTGGGTGAACTATAGTTTTTAAACAATTCATTTAATTGATTCATTTTTTACGGTTTATCAACCCCTTTCATGTTATTTAACTTCAGAAAAAATTTTCAGATTATAAAAATGCTTCTTTTTGGGGTGGTAATAATGATTTAGTGAGACAAGTCTTACCAATTAACCCATAGCTAAGGATGGAGAAAAGTTGCCATATTTATCACAACGTTTCGGCCGTTGTACGCTCCGGCCTTCTTCAGGTGGCTTGAATGTTGAACTGAACCCTTTCTAGTTCCACGTGCCATGTCTGTTATCACCTGTTGATTCCACTCTTCAAGTTCTCCACCGTCTTAACCAGGTATTGAACTCACTCTCTTTGGGTCCTGTCACTGGATCTAACTAACGTCTTTATCCACTGTGCCATGCGTCTTTCAGTATGAATTCCTGGATATTATAAACCTAATGTCTTCAGCAATCATTTTTATTTGTGCTCATACTGAAATTTTTGCTGTTATCATTTATGTTTTTTACCAGATCTCATATTGCAATTTTCGTTGTTGTTATCACTTTTCACTGGCACTCCTTATTACTGGTTCCCATATTGTATTTATTTCTATGCTTGGTCAGCCCAGGAGATCTTTGTGGTCTAGCATATGTGCTGATTCCTTAAGTTTACGAATTTTCCAATGATGTTCTATGTCTATGATTTAAACCTGATCCCACATATGTGGTCAGCCACGCCTGATTTTTCCACTTTCACTCGTGTTACAGCTTTCTGGTGTTCTTGAAGCCTTACCTTAAGGGGGCGGCCTGTCTCCCTTTTATATTTCTTTCCGCGGCTGCACGGGATGGTGTACACACAGTCTTTGGCCATGTTCTTTTCTAGGGGGTTGTTTACGAAGGAGAGGTATCTACGAAGTGTCGTCCAGCTTTTGAATGTTGTCCTGATGTTATATAAACCGCAGTAATAAGGAGTGCCAAAGAAAAGGAATAACAAGAACGAAAATTGCAATATGAGCTCTGGAAAAAATCATGCAATGATAACAGCAAAAATTGCAATATGAGCACTGGTGAGTTCAATAGCTGGTTAAAGTGGTGGAGAACTTGGAGATGGGAATTAACAGGAGATAACTGATTACTGACATCCATTAGACATGGAATGTGGAACTAGAACAGTCTAGCCCAGTGAGCGAAATAAAGGGTTCAGTTCGACATTCCAACCACCTGAAGGCCGGAGCGTACAACGGCCGAAACGTTGTGATAAATATGGCAACAAAGATGAGGATGATAGTCCGAACAATGTAAATAGTGTACATAATACCTGATCTCAGAAATATAGACGGAACACAAGTGGAATTTGAACTCGGCTCTCCGATTAACAAATCCATTACACCATCCACACATCCAAGCTTGCAGCACCTGGAATTCTTAAATGTTCACCCAGTTAGGTACTGACACGCATCGACCTTGCTTAACTTCGGAGATCATTCGGAAAGCGATGTTTCAATCGGAGAGCCGAGTTCCAGTTACTGTTGGGCTCGTTATATTCACATAGAAAAGGTATGAATCCACCTCTTCTCACTCCCCAGCTATGGATTAATTAGTAAGGCTTTTCACCGAAAGGCCCTTCTGGCAACATTCACTCCCTAGGAAGAAGGGACTATTGGAATACATCCCTCAAAACAATAAGGAGGGTCGAAATCTTATTCATCATTATCGTCATTACTTGACTCTAACGACGATATAATTGTTTATAAATAAAAGTAAATGGCCCATCTTATCTGAGACCCATTGATGAGCCCTCTGCACACAAAATAAAAACCGTACAGAATGCCTCTGTACCGAAATCAGAGGTAAACTTGCAATAGATGCACAACTTTTACTCGAGAATCGTCAACTTCCCCTTGTCAAAGCGCCCGCCTAATAACAGTCAGCCATGCAACAACAAACCGCATATCTCTATTTTGCTGACTGCAATTACATCAGATAAACGGCACCTCCGAAAGAATAGCCCTTCTTAATATCAACGCTATAAACCACAGCATAACCAGGGTAACAGACGCCCTACCCGAAAAAAGTTTCTCGCGCTACCATCTCATGTGGTAGCTCAAGCGATGATTGGCAGTACTTCCTAAGGATATGGAACAATTACAGGAAGGCGACGATGATCATCCAATTTATGGAATACTGGGTGGAATCCCCTCCCCACCACGAAGAGACCTCCATCGTTGTATTGGTGACATCGGCATAGAAACGGAGGCGGTCTTAGCAGCAATACGGCGCCTTGCAGTTCGGGAGGCGAATACCGTGGTATCCAGGGCCATTCTGCAGAATATGCACCAGGCTAGAGATGAAAGGGGGGGGGGACAGGAACTTAGCTGCTAGATTACACGGCCGCGCAGATACATGTGAGTTCACCAGCGACTGTCTTTTGCGGTCGTACAATAAATTTCACAGAACAGATGGTCAGAGATGCTGCCATACGTGGCCTAGAGGATCCTGAAATACCACAGGATATTTTTAGCCACGAAAACCAGGACCTCACCCTAGAAGACATCCTCAGGTTTGTGGGGGCGAAGGAGTCAGGAAAGAGATCCGAGGCATCTCTGAGTGGTACAGTCAACGCTCATGCAACAGGTGTATACAAAAGGGGCTGAACTACCAACACGAGCCATGAATAGGTTGGTGGCCAGAGAGATGACGAATTCTACCCTAACAGTGGAGAACCAACGCACACCGGCAGGAACAACATCGAGACAAGGAGGAGGGAATGTCATTACAGGAACTGCGGCACTCTCTACCACTTCGCCAAGGTCTGTCGGAGCCGCAATCACCAAGTAACCCCGCAACTAGATACAAAATCCCAAACATACTATGCGAGTCGACGGGCGGCCTGATACCACCAAACAGATATGACTACAGCCAGCCCGTCACCCTCGAACATCATACATTCACCAGACATTCCGGTTAGAAACAAGAATATTCCCGACCCCAATCCATTATAGACGTTACCGCCTGGATTGACGCTGATCACTAGGCCCATTTCGGGTAGGCGTCAAGAGATCACCACGCACATACAGGCTGACTTCAGTAACTTATTTTTTTATTTTAACGCAAGCAACCCTTTTTACGATGTCACGAATCTATTAATTTCAGCGAACAGTTTTAATCGATATCCAACTACGTCCAGGATCACTAGAAATCTCCGTAAAGTCATGAGAAAGTAAATTGCATGAAAAATATTGTCCTTGATATTCTTCCCTAAGAGTGGACCAAAAAGTCATAAAAGATCTTTCAATCCAATTGGTTTGACAGTTACCCCTGGTTACATTGTGATGACGAAAGAGACTCCACATTTTGTTTTATCTGTCTCTGAAGAGGCTAAATTTCTCTCAATTCAATCCTTGGTCTAAGGAGATGCCTTTACAAAGACAAGAAGGAAGATCCGTGAACAATCAAAAGGGTTCGAAAAAAACAACAAACCTCAAACGCTCATCAAGAATCCATGAAACGTTATGGAAATATTTCAACTACCAAAGCAAACGATGTTGTAAACATGATCCCGTCTGAAGCCGCCATGAAACAAAGTCAAAACCGCCAGATGTTGTTAAAAATTCTCATAAATATTATTTACCTAACTCGACAGTCACTGGCACTTCGAAGCAGTTGGAGTAACAAATCAAGAAGCGAAGTTGAGCCTAACTTTCACAAGCTGCTTTTACTAATATGACGAAATGGTTGTGCTGAAGAACAGAGAAATCTATCAGTCCTGAAATTCAAAATTAGATGATTTGGGTAATGGCACTTGAGAGCCTTCACAATATCTCCAGACAAATACAATCAGCCAAAAGATGGATTGACGAGGTTATCTTGATGGCTCGAGAAGAAATTGTTGACATGAAAGCCGTGGAGCGTTGTACAGCTGATATGTTTCTTTAAGTTATAAAGGAAACGCTTACTCAAATGAATCTTGAAGTTGGCGGGGGGAGGGGTGAAATAATCCCGACGCACTTGTAGATTATTTCATATCCATCCACATTTCATTCTGTTATTACCTCTTCATAAAAGAAAAGCTTTGTGAATAGAAATGAATTGTTGAAAAGGTCGTCGTTTGCGTTTTCCTCTTTTTACCTCATTTGCTGTTGTTTTTACGTCCTTTTCAGATTTTTGGTAGAATGAAGTCGTGTGCGCGTCTATAAGCTTTCCCATTCATCGTGTGAAATTCGTGCAGCAACAAATTGCTTAACATATGCGATATTAAGATTCACGTGTACCATTTTGACTACACTTTTTTACACATGGGCAAGTGAGCATATATATATATATATATATATATATATATATATATATATATATATATATATATATATATATATGTATGATCAGTTCATCCTAAGCAAGGTGATAATGCCACCTGCTAGTGGCTACTGCGAGTGAAAGAAAATGAGATAACTTCAAAATTTTGGTTAAAAATCTTGTTCTTGTTTTTTTGTTTTAGATCAGCGGTTACGTAATATTTAGAATTAGTTTGTTTTTGTTTTTTTCGCGCTTTTTTTAAGTTGAAAAACACATTAATTTAGACATTCTTGCGAAAATTAAATCATTGTCTGATTTTAATGAAAATTTTTGAATTTATTTACAAATGAATGAATTTATTTTTGAAAATATTATGTTTTAGAAAATATTGGTAAAAATACATTTTTTTTACATTGCTAACCCCCGCCTTAATCAATTTCATAAAATTTTCTAGAATTTAATAGCCCAACAAAACGATTTTATATGTTAAAACAGGACTCCTTTTTTTTAACCTAATTTACACCAACTTTTCTAAAATCTGCTCTAAATCGTAAAATAAAAACTGCAATAAAACTATCTAATTATTTAATTAGGTAAGCTTTTAATTGCTTCTATAAATAATATATATTAAGGATATTATTGCGATAAATAATGAATTTTTACAAGAATCTGTCTATATTTCGGCCATGTGTTCCCAAGGACACATGGTACAGTGGATAAAGGCGTTGGTTAGATCCAGTGACAGGACCCAAAGAGTTTGAGTTCAATACCCGGTTAAGGCAGTGGAGAACTTTCAGAGGGAAAATTAACAGGAGATAACTGATGTCCATCAAACATGGCACGTGGAACTAGAACAGTCTACCCCAGTGAGCGAAATAAAGGGTTCGTTCGACATTCCAAACATCTGAAGAAGGCCGGAGCGTACAACGGCCGAAACGTTGTGATAGATATGGCGAAAAAGATGAGGACAATAGTCCGAATAATTTCACAAGAATTGTTTGCATTTTTTTAATTATGAAGTTTGAAAAATCTTTTAAAATTCTTCTAAACTTCTCAAGAAAACGGTTATTATTAAATTATTAAGTGACGACTATATTTACAAAGCGAAAATTGAAAAGCTCAATACAACTCATCACACCAAAGATTTTTATAATAATTAAAAAATAACTTTTTGTGTTAAAATTTTATTGTTTTTGAGTATGGTGTTTCAAAAGTGATATTAATAAAATTTAAAGTACTATGAAAACTTAAATAAAATAACCGTCATGATAACAATTAGTAATAGAAATAAAATGAAAAATATATTAAATATAAATTAATAATAATTAAATTACTATAACATCATGGTATTTCATCCGTTATTACATTTTAAATTTAAGAAAATTCTATAATATTTTAAATATTTTTATTTTTCATAAAGCATCTTTGAAAGGTAAAAAAAAGTTAATAAATTATTAGATAATTGCTGAAAATGTGTTCATTTGTAAAAATTACTAGGTAGTTACCCCCTCCCAAAAAAATAATACGTTCACTTAGATTTCATAAATTTATGTCAATTCCGATCATCCATATTAGCTGTCATCACTTTGTAAAATGTCAATACATCAATTATTGGCTCAGAAAAACATGACGCGTTGTTAAGAAATGCTTGTATAATAATTTTTTATGCTGTAAATAATGTTTATTTCATTTCAGATTAATTTAACTTTAAATTTGCTAATTTTACTCAACGTGTCAGAAATATATTTTGGGGGGTATTTTTAAAACCAATAATTTGTTTTTGTTTACAAATTTTTTTTAAATTAAGAAATTGACACTTTTAAGAAAATTTTCTTAAATCGTACAAACAGTTGAGATTCCAATCTATATAATTTTTATTTAAAATACACCAAAATATTTTACTGATTGGAAATAGCAAATTTAATCCTTTAGCTTTCAACTAAGGAATTAAATCTTCAATAATGCTTTTTCATTTTAAAAGTTTCATTTTAAACCTTAAGTTTCGAAAATTTAATTTGTGGAGGTACCTATCTTATATTATGGAAAATAAATATATGTGTAATTACGATAAAATAATTATTTCTCATTCTTATATTAAATAAATATATCTTTAATTACCAAAATCAATATTTTTCTAATTATAAAATAATTATATTTATAATTCTTTTATTGTAAAAAATATTCTTCCTTGTCAATTTTTTTAAAATTTAACTTTACCAAAGTGATACATGAAGCAAATGATCCGTGTTTCTTCATCAATATTTTTAAATTTTTCTTCAATATTTTTTCAACAATTTTATCTTAAAAAATGTTTTTGTTAGAATTCGTTCCACTTTAAAGTTAATGTTCAGTTACATTGTCTAGCTAGATTGGGGCCAGAGGAGATACAATGAAACGTCAATATGAGACACCATTGCTAGGAGAGATATGACACCCGGTGTATATATCTTAGTGATTGGGAAGTGTCGAGTAGAATCGAGGAGCCAGTAAGTGGGTGTGTCAAAAAAAAAAAAAAAAAAAAAAAAATAGGACGTGGAAAGCAATGAGAAAGATTAATTTAAATGAAATATTTGAGGTTTGGCTTCGGAGAAAGCCTGCGAAATTCTTTCAGCTGCAAAACATTGAAGCGCATCTCAACGTTTCAAGCCGGCTTAACAAGATCTAAGAGCGAAATAGCAATGACGAATAACACGTTTGAGTATATCCTGTTGGAAAACACGGTCCCAAATTGTCTGTCGGCTTCTTTTGATGTCTACTCGATAAACAAAGTTAGTTGAGTTTCAGCGATTAGTCATACCGCGTTTAGTCATGCACTCAGACGAACAGACAGATACAAGCGTGTAGCAAATATACACTCTTATACATACACGAACACCAAATATATACTATGCAAAACATTAAAATTAAACTGTCAGTGTCTCTGTCAGTGAGTCATTCCTGCTCCAAAGAATTAAGCAATCAAAGATATAAACTCAAAGAGTTTGCAACAGATCCTGAGAGAGATTCAGCTATACGAGCCAATTGACACAGCTCAGGATATTTCTTAGACTGTTTGAACACAAATGAATATAACAACTCTTTTGAGCGGCCTGGTGTTTCTCCCTACAGGCTTTAATTAAAAGTTGGGTCATCCATCATGTCTCACAAATCTGAACCCTCTAATGGCGTGCAAAGAAATCGGCTTTGCTGTTAAGCAATTTCTCTCTTCTCTTGGCTTTTTCTTTTTTTCTTTTTTTCAAAAAAATTATTTCACCACGAGCAAGATGATAAAGCCACTATGACACAAGTGAAAGAAACTGAGAAAAACGTTATTAAGAAGAAAGGGTACTAAAATAACAGGAAAAAAGTTGACAACGGTTGACATTGCATTTAAATTTTGAGATCGTAGTTAACAAAAAAAGCAGAAACATCTACATTTAGCAATTTTGACAGTAAAACAATGTACCTGTCTATTTAGTACTACGCTTAAATTTATTCAAGTCGAGATATCAAAGAAAGCTCATTAAAATATTTATAGAAAAGACACTGAGAAACTACATTACAGCGGTGGGAAAGTGGCTGAAAACGAGATGCCAGGTAAGGACTAATAACGTTGCAGAATCTTTGGATTTTATCAACAATCTCTATATACACGACAGAAACTCCAGACCAGATGTAGCAAGAATAATCAATGCATGAACAAATGGTAGATTTATAAAGGTTCAAAATACTACGCTGTCCAGAAAGTGTCCTGACTCACATCGGAAGCGGAAAGAAAACAATATATCTTGATCTTTGTCTTATCTCAAGGACTAAAGCATTTCGATCTTGTTCCAAAATGAATTGCCAGCAGCTAGACCGCGTGAACGACAAACTAAAGAAGGGGGTATCTTGCTTTGGTTAATTGGGGTTGGGCTTTGTTTCAGTAAGACAATGTGAGGCTACACACTGCTAGGTTGACGAAGGTGAATTTGAGATGGACTTGAGATTCTTCCATATCCACCATTCAGCACCTATGCTTCTCTGAGTGACTATGGCCAATTCCACTCAATGGCACACTTTCTACGCGACCAAAGATTCAACACTTTTGGTAAATAGAAGGAAGCTTGGTTATAGTTTTTTAAATTATTTTATTCAAAGCCAATGAACTGGTATCTGGGACAGATTCGGATGCTGGCTGATCACTGGCAAAAGATCGTCGAAAATAATGGACTTTATTTTGAAGAATAAATGTTGGTGTTGCTCCATAAAATTTTGTTGTTTTCTTTCCGCTTTTTAAGTGAGTCTGGACTTTCTTACCAATCTAATAGATTCTGGTGAAATACATTGTCTTGTACGACGCAGTGAACCAACTTTCCTAGTAAAAGTCATGGCAATGAAATCGATATAATCGTTCCAATACATATCAGTGGAAAATGTTCGTTGGAAAAATTACTCTTATATGTTATATGTTATCTTGTATCTGTTATATGTTATCTGTTATATAGTATCATATATATTATCTATTGCTAGGAAACTGTCCTAAGTTAGTGTAAACATACAACATGATCCTCGCCCAAGCTTTCTACAGACCGGCCAATGTTTACCCTACGTTGCATTTCGATTCTCGAAAGGTGGGAAAAACCTGCCGAAGGTTCATAAAGTAACAAAGTAAAAGACAAACGTCACCTCAAGAAATGAAACGCGAAACCTGTTTCCAATATTACATGTAGATGTTTTATTCAGTACTTTGAATGATCCCCTGAGTGGCTAGGTAGGTGATACGTTGGACAAATTTTGTGTCGATCTTATAGATCCTTTCTGCTGCCCTACTAACTCCTCGCCCAGCTACACATCCCGACGTTAGGCTGGCAATGTGAACGCGTGGAATCGGAACCGACCACGCACTGTACAGAATCATCTCCCACCAAGGGCGAACCAGAATTGGCCGTTAATATAGACCAGCACCTAGAAATATTCAATGTTTTGTTTGTTGTCGCTTGCTCTCCGAGAAACCTATCATCCACTCCTTTACTGCCCCGTTCCCCTTTGGTTAAAGTGGATGCCGCTTAGATGACCAGATTTTTAAAAAAGAATATATGGCTATAAAAAAGAAAAAGTTGACATCGAGATGAAACCAGATCTCCCCTCTCTACGCAGGTATCTACAGCGTCATACTAGGTTGGTAAAAAAATAGGATCTTCGTAATTTCAACAGACTTACACATTGAATTCGGTGACTTCATTACCCGTTCAGGCTTAGTTTTCTAATTTGTTCCTTGACAAAATCCAAAGAAGAATCTGCAATGTAACCTGGCACGTCGGTTTCAATCACTTTCCCATCCCCCGTAACGTGGCTTCCCTCTGCCTTTTCGTCAGGAAAATGCAGAGGGAAGCCATATTACGGGGGATGGGAAAGTGATTGAAACCGACGTGCCAGGTCAATTGTTCTGATGAGTTTTCCTCTTTGGTGCCTTGACTTCACGAATTTAAACGCAGTACCAAATTAGCAGCTCGATAACTCCTTGCGTCTTAGTAGCTTTAAACCCTTAATTGGGGTGAAATGATTTTCTAAAAATCATCATTTAACTGTTGAAATTGCTAGACCGAGTCATAAGTTCCATGCCAATATTTTTTTTTCTCTCGCAGTTGTCTCTTTTGGAAACTCTCTTCCGGCTTCTTGTTTTCTTGTCAATCATGATCTTCAGAAGTTTTAATGCGCCATCAATTGTCATCTTTTGTCTCTTTGAATCCTATTCTTTTATTCTCCCCCTCCCCATTCTCTCAATAATGTGTTCTCGATTTCTTTCACTCTCAGTAACCACTTGGTCGGCATGAAATAGACCTGCTTGAGTTGAAATGATTTTTAAAATATATGGCTCAAGAGCCACTGTTCACTAAATGAGATGTGAGATATGAACGTATGAGGAGGTAGAAGTGATGATATAAAGGTGAGGAGGATGACTAGCGATTGACCTTTGACTTGAAGAGGTTAAAATTATAGGGTTTGCAGAATCATCCACGTAGGTGTTTATTCCACAGAGTGACCACACCCATGGGCCACGACAGATTCGTCGAACAAGCAACCGACCCTACGACTTCACAAATGGATAAAATTCAGAAAACATTCCTTCAGAGGGTCTCACTCTTCGATAAAAGAAGCTGGGTTCATTGCTTCCGATGGATGGCGATGCATGTCACACTGGGGTTCGACTTGGCAATTGTGCAGCCTGACGTCATTCTCTGCTAAATCCCCCTCCCCGAAGCGGGGAATTAAAGCTCGATGGACTCAATGAGCGCGCCGAATCCTAATCACTAGGCTACTTGGAAAGTCTTCTTTTATAAAAAATAGTCAAACTGCTTAACAAACAGCACATGTGTTCAGAGTTCGATCTTCTACGCGCCGATTTAAAACTTTAAATAAACAATAGTGTCCATTTCAGTTACTAATAGTATCATTTAAACAATTCTAGTCCAATTAAGCGGGTGACACAACTAAATATTTCTAACGGTAAACAAATAAACTTATGATCAGGAAGAGAGAGATGAAATTTCTGGAACACATAATGGGGAAAGAGTGCCTAGAGAATTTAACACTCACAGGACATACTGAAAAAAAGCAGGGGGAAACTACAGTCGAGCTGCTTAACATTTTTTTTTTTATAAATGGATGGCAGAACAGATACAGAAAAGGATATTAAAAATATAAAAAAAGTAATTAGCTCAATAAATGACGGGAAGTTATGGAGAGTCATGATCGCCACGACTTGAAGGGACATGGCACATAAAAGAAGGACCTTTTTTTATTTTATTTTTCTTTTTGATCATGTCACCCCCAGGCAGAAAAAGTCACTAGGACGCAAGGGGGTTATTGAATGTTAGAAAATATGAGAACGAAAATTATTATTAAGGAGAGAGGACAATAAAAGAACATGAGTTAAGAAGACAGAAGATAATGATTGACATCGCTTTTAAATTTTTGAAGTTAACAAGAAGCCGGAAGAGAGTTCCACAAGCGAGAAGTGCGAAAGAAGAAACTACTAGCATAGAACTTACGGTTACATCTAGCCATTTCAATTGTAAAATGTGACCTTGCCGCCAATCTCGTACTATGCTTAAATTCATAACGTCTATGTACCATGGATGTATTTATAGAAAAAAAAAAACACAGGCAAACTACGTTACGGCAGAGAGAAAGGGACTGAAGCCGAGATGCCAGGTCAGGACCAATAACATTGTAGATTCTTCTTTGAATTTTATCTTGTAACTTTAAATATATACTCGGAACACCAGACCATATGTGACAGCAATATTAAATGCAAGGATGAATGGTAGATTTATAAATATATAATATAGCTTCTGGCGAGTAAAATTGTCTAGCATGATACAATGAAACAACTTTCTTAGTTGCAGACTCAACAATTGATTCAATCTATACTTTCCATTTCATGTCAGCTGAAAACGTTGATCCGAGAAAATACAATAAGTCGCTCTATGGAGGTTAGCATCAGCCATGTTGAGAGAAGATATAAGATAGCTTCTCTCAGATTATTTAAAGAGAGCAGTTTTGTCTTTCAAGCGTTAAAATGAACAAGTCACTCCTTTCCTCATTTAAGAACAGATTGTGGGTCATTTTTTAGATCAGCTGTCAATTTGACTTTATCGACCCGATAAAACTTACTTTAAAGACATTAGTAAATACTTGTGTCATCAGCATAGATACGGAGTTAAGAACTTATGACATCGGGAATGTCATTTATGAAAATCAAAAACAACGGAGGTCCAAGGATAGAGAGCCCAGGGTGGAGGAACTTGCATTTATGCAAAAAGTTCTAGAAGTGTAGTCATCCAAGACAACATTCATTTCGCTATTTAATAAGAAAATCTGTAAGAAATATGTTAAACATATGCTTCCTATCTTGGCAAATGTGAATTTGTTTATAATGATATGAAAGGATGCTGAACAACTATGTAATATCCATCCGTTCGACGTGGTTATTAAGATTTTGTCGATAGATCAACTACGAGTGAATAGAAAGTTCGATTCTTACTGGGTGCTGCATAGACTTGGCCTTGTGCTATATTTAATGTATGCTTAATAAATCATTATAGAGCAGAGAATGTTGGACTATTTACTCATAGATGAAAAAGATAAACGATGTGGTTCTACGGGCGGATATTGGAAATAACATGGTCAGATCATGTGGACAATGAAAACTATAGAAAACTGGAAACTGAGAATTATATTTAAAATAAGAAAGAAGGAATTGAAACTTCTGAGATTAGCAGGAAAGAGATCCTGGCGAATTTAAATTTCACGGGATGGATTGAAACTTCTGGGATTAGCAGGAAAGAGATCCTGGAGAATTTAAATTTCACGGGATGGATTGAAACTTCTGGGATTAGCAGGAAAGAGATCCTGGAGAATTTAAATTTCACGGGATGGATTGATAATAATAGAAGCAGTGTGCAACCGACTTAATGAGATCTTTGCGAATACCATTTTCCTAACTCAAGAAAAGACTAGAACGCTAAAAAATTAACAACATGTCTAGAAAACCGGAAGTCAAATAGTAAAAACTGAAAGAAAAGTGGAACAAGAGAGAAAGACAGAAAAGGTTAAGGAGTGAGTGTAACGTGAAAAAAAAAAAAAAAAAAAAAACGACGAAAAGGAGAAAGAACCACGACAATCTCCATAGACGCACAAACGGGCGCACGCGCGAAAACGCACACACACACACACACACACACACTCACGCACACATACACTATTAAAAAAAACTGCAGCCATGAAAAGTGCATATAAAAAAGAAAAACCAAGAAGTATAAGCAGTCAATTGCTGATTCATCCTGACGAGTGTACAGAGGACTTCCGGAGGCTCCGTCTACGAAACCCTGAGTCGGAATACTGAAGGTAACATCAAACTGCTAAGCGACAAACCTTTTACTTATTTATAATTTTATATATATATATATATATATATATATATATATATATATATATATATATATATATATATACTGGGTGTAATATACTTTTATATGTCACCCGAAGAGACCACTACATGGAGATAGGTTAATTACCCAACCTTTTGAGTCTTCTGTCGGAAGTCTTTAAATGTTAGAATTTTATGTATTTACTTTAATATTCAGGAAGTATTATAGAGCAACAAACGACTGTATTTTGTGGAGAGTGATGATCGCCTACCTCCTAAAGCAACGTGGAACGTAAAAGGAAAAGGTTGAATATGAGAAAAGGCAGAGCAGTAAAAAGATTGCGATATTCGATAAGTCGAAAGCATCTTCAGAATTCCATAAACATTGGATACTTTTTTTACAGGCATCAGTAAATTCTTTTCCTTCTATGTCTTTCAGGATGTGGGTAATCATGGCTCTCCACAATTTCCTGTCCTTTGAAGATCTTACAAATCTTCGTCTTTTTTCTATCACTCCTAGCTCCTGATTAACCAACCATTTACACAATCCCGTTAGGTAGACTATTCACGGCTTTCCTCAGTTTCTCTTGCCTTCAATATGTCCAATAAGTATCAAATTCTCCAAGACCTTCTTTTCTCATTATATGCCCTAGAATTTTCAATTTTCTCTTTCTGATTCTAAGTATAACTGTCCATTTTGTTTCCATTTTCTTTCAAACTTCCTCGATACTCACATGTTTGGTCGATGTTATTCTTGGCCTCCTTCTGTGCAGCCACATTCACTGCCGCATAGGAGGACCAATATTTCATAAGAGTCCAGTATTCTTTGCTTTGTTTCCAACGAAATTTTCCAGTTTCTTAATACTTTGCTTGGCTTTCGGAAGACATCTTTCACTATAGCAATGCGCCATTGGATTTCGGTGTCGCATTTTCCGTAAAAAAAGAACCCATATGTCTATATACGAACGAAGAATGCTTATGTATCTAGGTGTGGCCGTAGTGTTTGGGCATACAGAATTTGTAGATACGTGCGCATTTATATATAATCGGGTTTTTGTTTGCAAACGACGCCATGTCTATTTGTGTGCGAGTTTGGGCGGGGAGACACATGTGCGCGTGAGTTCCTTAACGCACTTTTGCACGAGCGTGATTTTGACTTACTTTCGCTTCCCGTGGAATTTGCACTCTCCACTTTCCATAATGCAACGCTGACGCACAAAAACAAGCGGCGAGCGGTGTGGGAAAAACAAAGCAGTTGCACGAAGAGAAATGTAGATCTTCTTTTTTTGATTGACAAGGCCGCGTTTTTGTCACAAGTGGCATCTCAAAATGCGCGCCAGCTCGCAGATATTTAGAAGGGCACAAATCTTCGCTTCTCTCGCTTTCTTCTTTGGCTTTTTGCACGGCTTCCTGGGCGGCTTCGGCATACACCTGCTTTTTCATCTTATCTTCCGCGCATTCTAGCTTTTTATCTACCCTACTGTAAAGGCTTTTATCTACTATGCCGCACACCTATTCATTCTTTTATCTTCAGAATTCAGAAAGTCTTATTTCTTATATTCATCTGACTATTTATTTTCTTTGTTTAATTCTTTCGGCCTAGTCATCTCTCTTCACACAGGCACATTCGGACGTACATACACACACACACACTCACACACACATATATATATATATATATGTATGTGTGTGTGTATTTGTGTGTATTCACGAATGCCAGTCTCTATGAATTTCTTATTCTTTTTATACATGATTTTATTCATATAAAATTCACTATATTCATATCTATATAACACTTTAACGTTATTTTTAGCGGGTACTCAGAGACGAGTACACACTTCGTTTACTTATTAAACAATATATTTCATTATTTTAGTCTACCAGCCTGAATACTGGAGAAATCTTATTTACAAAAATAAGCACTGTCCATTTTTTAATGAGATTTCAGGCCGGTAGTCGAAAATAAATAAATAAATCTACTGTTTAATAAATTAACGAAGCGTCTACTCTAATATGAGTATCCACAAAAAAATAACGTTAAACGAGATAAATATCTATCCGATTAATAAATTAAAAATCCATCGCTCTTTCTCTCTCTCTCTTCTCTCTCTCTCTCTCTCTCTCTCTCTATATATATATATATATATATATATATATATATATATATATATATGATTTCGGATCGAAACCCGACTGATGCCAAATCAGTCGGGTTT
>CAHIKZ030000088.1:1147500-1155000 GCA_903632075.3 Acanthosepion pharaonis | reverse complement strand
TAACTATTAAACTTGGCTAATCTCAAAATAATGATTGAAAACAGTTCAGAAGGAGTTATAGGTACCTCCATGAGATCGCTAAAAAAAAAAAGAGCATAGCCTTGATGAAAAAGACGCCAAACTTGACGAAAACAAACTTTTATCGTCTAAATGTTTATGTTATTATGAAGAGGAAAGACCAAAGTTTTTTAATTATTTAAAAAAAATTTTCCTTCTTTTTAGAACATTTTAAATTTTGATTAAAAATAAACCTTATTTCTCTTTGTATCACCGGAACTAGTAAAATAACAGACAATTTTTAGCACTTTTTTCTTGTATGATACACATTAATTTGGAAGATCTTGCAAAAATAAAAAATAAATGTCGGATATTAATGAATCTTTCAGAAACTATTCATAGATGAGGGAAATTATTATAAATATATTCTTTTTTATTAAAGTCATGGTAGAATTTTTTTTTATATATATATTTATTAACCACCCACCCATAACTAATTTTATGAAAGCTCCAGAAATTCGATCGAATCCAGTTTAGTGATTACAATAGTTAAAAGCACAAGGCTTTGTAGAATGCAAATCATGTTTTTTTTTTCAATTGGACCCCTACCACCTGAAAATCAGCTCTGAATTGTAACATACAAAACCCAATAAATTAAAAATATTATTTAATTTCAAATGCTTTTATTTGCTTTTAGTTGTTTTTATGAATATGGACAATATTTTCTGAAAGCAAAAATTTTTTTCGATGAAAAATGAATTTTTAAGTAAGTAAAGAATCTATGTGAAACATAGAGTTATCAAAAGCAGGAGCCTAGCAAATAGAATTCAAACAATGACTCGCTTCGAATTCAAATACATAGACGAAATATATAGAAATATAATGTTTAGTTAAAAGGGAGTTGAAAGGCAACAACAAACTCAGTTCAATTGTGTGTGTTACCGGAACCTTCGTGATTACAACTTTTGAGCTGAAAAACAGAATTATAATTTAATCAGACAAAGATGCATTGAAAGTATTATGATCTACGTAGCCACTGCGATTAAATATACGAGAAAACGTATTCAGTTTATTATCTCTTCAATATGAAATGCGCTATGGTTGAAGCGGAAATAAAAATATAAACGAGATTAGTTCAAATCTAATTTCTGGAATGAAAAAGTCAAAATTAAAATCATGTGTTCAACAGTTTAATGTAAACTACATTTTGTTGAGCTGATGGGGATATTTTTTCTGGAGAATTAAAATTATTTTTTCTAATGACGGCGAAATAAATAGCTTTTCAATTTGTCTTATATATATATTCTATATATGTACAGGTGTGCGTGTGTGTACGTGTGTGCATGCGCGGGGGTATGTGTATGCGCGTGCGTATGTGCACGCGCGGCGTGCGCGTGTTTGCATGTGTGGCGCATGTGTGTCGATCTCAACTTATCTATCTATCTATCTATCTATCTATCTATCTATCTATCTATCAGCCTGTTCCTCTCTCTCTCTCTCTCTCTCTCTCTCTATATATATATATATATATATATATATATATATATATATATATATATATGTGTGTGTGGGTGTATATATATATATATATATATATATATATATATATATATATATATATACAAAAGCCTTAAACACTAATATTCCATGGTCATAATTTATTCCATTGGAATCGTAAATACGATCCAATTCATCAGACCGACAAATTCAAAATGAAAACAGAAAAAAACAACTCCGGGAATAAAAAATAAAATTTAGTGAGAGTGTATGTATGAGAGTGTGGGACGAATGTTAGAGTAAATGAAAGCTATAGGGAGGGGTAACAGACGAGAGAAGAACAGGAAGGTCTAAAGATGAAGGGGGGATAAAAATTCAACAGAGACAAGTTTTAAAGAGGGGAGTCAAGGACGGTTTAAGTGAGAGAAATATGAATATTCTCGGATGTCTAATACGTTAAAGATTTACCGGAAAAGAGTATACATTTTGTGATGACATACACACACAATAGACGATCTAATCTTAAAGATCAGAAGATGAGAGAGGGAGAGGAAAAGAAAAGGGGGTGGTGGGAGAGAGATGGGGTGGGGGGAACTAAAACCTAAGGGCATTTATAAAAGAACCGCTGTGTAATCAAGAAAATTTGACAAAAGTAATAACGACTGCAGGTTACAAATCAAATATAAACATATAAAAATATAACGATTATTTAATCTAGCAAGGACCTATATTTCTATGTTCAAAAGCACATACGTATACACACATACATAACGACATATTTATATTTACACGTGCATACATACATATAGGCGTGTACACACATACCCACATATATATACATATACACACACACACACACACATATATATATACACATATATATATATATATATATATACACATACACACATACATACATATACACATACATCCATACACATCCACTCCTACATATATATACATTTTCACACATATATACATACGTACATGTACATACGTGCACATAAGCGTATATACATAAAACCTTACACATCACCAAACAATTACATACACTCACACATCTAAACAAATAAACAATGTACATTGTTTATTTGTTTAGATGGGTGTATTCCATGGTCATAATTTAATCCAATGGAATAAATTATGACCATGGAATATTAGTGTTTAAGCCTTTTTATTATATCCTTACTCTGTCCTGGACATTGAGTTCTACCTGGATTCTATCCTCTTGGAATTATTTTTTATACATATATATATATGTATGTGTATGCATGTATGTATACTTATATAGTTTAGATATATGATTGCATGTGTATGTGTATATTAACCACTAATATTATCTATCTATCTATCTATATATATATATATATATATATATATATATATATATATATATATATCGAACATATAGTGCTGGTGTTAATAAAACAGTGCTCGATATAATAAAACAGAGCTATTAAGTATATATTAATAAATATATTATCCCTCATTGATAGCACAACACGGGGTTTCAAGCAGAACGCAATCTTCAAGTTCTGAGTAGACTAACCTTTACATAATTTAAATTTTAATAAAAACTGGCGCAGTTATATATTATACTGTGATTACATTTTTTAATCTAAAAGAATATATTTGTCATTTAAAATAACCGGGGTTTATATATATATATTTAAAGAAATATTTACAGTTGTGACTATTAATTTTTTATATTAAGCATAAAGGGATGTTACTGGTTCTTTTGTAAAAACAAAAACAAACAAAAAAAAATAATTTGTATTAAAAATTAATCTTGATCAACGTATTTGAGCAGATATTTATTTTATACCTACATGTAATCATCAATTCATTTATTTTGTTTAATAAGCTAGGGTTATTTAACTGTTTTAAGATAACTAACTTTTCAACAAGACATAAATTACGTCTATTGCTTATCCCCGTGTAAGATTTGGCTTTTGCTACAATATCCCACGTAATAATAAGTCTATTACCATCATTCTTTAATTGTTAGAAATGTTTAGAGAGTGAGTGAGAGAGAGAGAGAGAGAGAGGGGGAGGGAGGGAGGGAGGGAGGGAGAGAGGGATTTTCAGTGAAACCAAAATAAAATTGGACATCGTTAACAGAATGTATGCTCGCTCGGTATACAATATTATCAATCATACATTGACCGTTTAAGGGACAGATCATATTTTTTGGCAGTTGAATTTATTTTTAAAAAAATTAAATTTGTTGGACATGTATCTGTTTTATATAATATTGTTATATTGGGATATAGATTTAGCAATGATATTATAGCTGATCTTAACATTATTTTTGTTAAAAATATTTTTTAGTGTTGTTAAATGGTTAAAATGTTTATGAAATAAATTTAGGAAAATTCTTTCGATATTCGTTTGAACATTATGATTAAAAGGTGGATTAAACCAAATGATGTTACGCCTACAGTGTTTCTGTTTATTTTTATCTTCTTTGTTTTTTTTTTTATAAATACTCTAAATTTTCTTTATGGTTGCTTAGTTCTAAATTTTTTATATATTTAATTTTATTATTAGCAAATATTTCCTTATTTCTGGAATTGGTGGATAACCTAACTTGTAGTGATTTATGTAAATTATCCATAATGTTATGAGGGTGGTTTGATTCTTTACTGACGTATCTATGGTTCTATAGATCTTTGGCATATGGTTTGTAATAACCATTATTCTCATCTAAGGTCACGTCGAGAAAGTTGATCACTTTAACATTAGTGATAGTGGTAATATTTAAGAAAGGAACTGATAAAAGTTTTCAAAGATCTTTGAAAAATTTTATCGCTTCCATTCTCAATCGGTCTATATTTCTTGGACTTGTTTTACAGTGGAGAATTCACCTTCATTTCTATAGAATCCGGTGTCCTTAAAGTCGAAAATAAATCTTAGTTGCTACAATAAGAACATACCAACAATTTCACATGCCTCTGATGAATCCTATACTTCCATAGCAATGTTAAAGTCTGTGTGATTTCCTTTGGTCCACAGATAACCATTATGGAATAATATATGTTTTTGTGCCTACTTTATGATTTTGATTTCGCGATCGCTTATAGGACAGTAACTTTTTGCTAGATTTATAGCAGATATTAGCATATATATATATATATATATATATATATATATATATATATATATATGTGTGTGTGTGTGTGTGTGTCTGTATCTGTGTGTGTCTATTTATTATCTCTCGATCTATCTTTCATATATTTATCAATCTGCTCATATCTATCTTAGTCTGTCCATATCTACTACAGTCTTTTCATATCTATCTATCTATCTATCTATCTATCTATCTATCTATCTATTGCAGTCTGTTCATACTTATCTTTCTGTCTGTCTCGGCCTTTTCCATATCTATCTACTTTTGTAAAAAAAAAAGTTTATCTTAATCCGTTTTATCCCTATTATCTATCTCAGTATCTACCTCTTTCTATCTACTGGGCTATCTAGCTCTCTATATGTTCTTTTTATCCTATCTATTTAAATACATGTATATTCTTTCATCAAAGATAACAAAAGAAATCTAAGACATACTTGAACAGCAACTAAAGGCGAACCGTAAACGGAACTTTCAGTTTATACAATGAGTCATTCTTGGCAAAAACAATAAACGCCAGAGAAACAGCGTACTTAATACCAGAAACATTTGATCTTCCTCAAAATATATTCGTACATTTAGATGTAAAGAAAAAATGCAGTTAAAGGAAGATGTTATAAGATTCTTAGTCGCTTATGTATTTAGCTAAGCGAAAAGGAGAGACATCTAATACCGATCAAACATTTCGAAAATGAAAATCTACTTTGATACAACCAACGAAGCGTACAATCTCATTGAAAATGTGAATTAGACGAGATTTAAAAATATATTCTACTTCTAGAGAACCGAACGCGATGAATTGTTCATCTAACTTTTATTAACAAAGAATTAATTATTAACAAAGAATTCATCCACTAAGGGATTTGACACTATTTTTGTTAACTTGTCCTCTCGTGAAAACAAGTAGAATTTAATGTGACGAGGAAGAATGATTGCCAATTAACATTCATTGGACATTCTCCAAGCAACGACATTTGTCAGAATAAAAAAAAATATTCATTTATTATCATTTTAGAAACTGCATATGTTTATATGTACTTTATTTACATTGCTTGCCTCAATGATGATTGTGTACTAGTGACGATGCTTTTCCCCCCCATTTCATAATAGGGCGCAGTTATCAATAATATAAGCAGACTTGATAATTGTAAATAAAAACTTGATAATTGTAAATAAAAGCAAAGAACAGATAACGCTTTAATAAGATAGGGATGGATGTAACGCTGTATTTATATTATGAATAAGACACCACGAATAAAATAAGAAAACATCAATATTTTTCGATTCTGAAAAAAGGTTGTGGTGAGTGAATGCTCATCTGCAAAAATATTCCACGCTCAAAATTATATGAAAGAGCTGATAGATATGAACAGAAACACACACACACACACACACACACACACACATATATATATATATATTAAAGCAAAAACATGTTACCTGGATATTATACATACATACATACATATATATTTTTTTAGGCATTTAAAACAACATGCCTGCCCGCACACACAATTCCGTAAAATACTTGTCGAAAACACAACTATACTTCGACATGCAAACAATAGACAAAAACTAAAAATACTTGAAGCATTATACATCAAACAGTTAAAACCCAACCTAAACAAAATCAACTATGGAATCTCTACAAATATTCTTAAATGTCTATAATTTCTATAATTGGTAACAGAAGCCATTGGTTTATACCAACGGCTTTCCTTATTTCATTCTACAATTCACTCTCGTGTAGTCATGTGTGACGTCATGAGATGCAGCGATTTTCGCTTCTAGCGTCTTATATGCGCGTGTTCATCGTTGTAGTGATCCACTATGTAAACAAAACAATGACAGACTATCATCACTGTCGTGTCCGTATATTGTTTGATATGTTTGTAATTACATCTTTGATAATGGCTTGAGTAAGCCGAAAGCTTAGATTTTATTAAAAAATAATGGATAAATATTGTGAATTTCTTTTTTTCGGTTAATGATAATGTTATCAAACTTATCAGAAGATACGAAAAAATTTTACATAAAATAAATAGACAACACTTGTCTATATTATTTAATGAAACGTGTATATATATATATATATATATATATATATATATATATATATATATATTATGAAAGAATAAAACATAAACACGTTGAAATTCGCTACGCAGTAGTTTTCATGTTTCGGCACTAATTTCTTTACCATCGCCTGAAGAGGCATAAGTGCCGAAACCCGAAAGCTACTGTGTAGCGAATTTTAACATGTTTTTGTTTTAATCTTTTATAATAAATATTATAAACCTCTACTCTGTATTGAGCCCTTTCTCTAAATTAAATGCTACGGAAAATGGAATTATACTCCATTTGTTCTTATTTTATACCTGGACACACACACACACACACACACACACACACACACACACATATATATATATATATATATATATAAGGAATGTATTCTTCATTTATTAATACGACATATTTTATTGCTGGAACGATATTTCTAGTGGCTACCAATATTTTAATAGAAGCTCTGTTTATTTATTGAACTGTATGTTTATTCGATAAATCTTGTTACCAAAATATTCGCTCTCTGGCAGGATTCGAACATGCGTTCGTCAAGGAAAAACCATCATTACATCTGACATGCTTTGACTTATCGGTTAGAGAGAAACTCTGATGATTAAGGAAAGCCTGGAATATAAAATTGCTTTGTTTACGGGAGAATACGAAACTGAACAGGGATGTATATTTTGATATGGATTGCTACTAAAAATAACCTTTGAATAATAAACTGAAACAGAAGGTTTTATTCTTGCTGCACAAGACCAATGCTTGCTAAACAGAAATTGCAGAACATACATAGTGAAAAACTGTATCAG
>CAHIKZ030000088.1:1045000-1142500 GCA_903632075.3 Acanthosepion pharaonis | reverse complement strand
TTATTGTAGTGGGCGTTAAAGGGAGTGTTTCGAATTATTGTAAATGTGGATCTGAATGCAGTGTAAAAACTGCACATGGCCTGATGATTGCGTTTAACATTATCGCCTCTGTGTTTTGCCTGCAATGTCCACTAATATATATATATATATATATATATATATATATATATATATATATATATATATATATATATATATATTATGATGGAATCATATTTTTAAATGAATATATATATATATATATATATATATAGTTTATGAAAAACTAGGTAATCCGTATGGGTAAAACTAAGGAGAATCCAGAGAGCTCAATGTAAATCCAGAGCAAATAATTTAAATTTATTACATGGAACCTTAAAACCTTAAAGTGGTCTGTTTTTATTTAAATTATATATATATATATATATATATATATATATATATATATATATATATATATATATATATATATATATGAGTTTGAAAGTTAAAAAGAAAAAATTTATTGTGGAGATGGTCTTTTTGTCAAGAAGTGACAATTACCATATATATATATATATATATATATATATATATATATATATATACAATCATTTCACTCCATGCAAGATGACAAAGCCACTAGGACACAAAGGGTTTACCGAGAGTGAAAGAAACTGAGAAAACTCTATTGAAGAGAGAAGGACAATAAAAGAATAGAATTGAAAAACACAAAACTTAACGTTACAATAAAATTTTTGAAGATCGCAATTGACAGGAACGGAAGAATTCCGTTTCCTATGATTTAACTTTTTGGATTTAACGTTCTTTATGATCCATGATTCATTTTTTTTTAATCCTATTTAAGAGACATTGGTGGGTCTAAACCTTTCCTTCTTTTTATTTATTTATCTCCTTTATACGCATATCAATTTCGACTGTCTCAAATCTCGGATGTTAATTATAAGACTAAAAAACCTAACCCCAATTTTCATTCGATTTTACTTCAGCCAATCCGGAGTTAAACTTTCGACTTTTATTCAACACTTCCGAAATAAATAACACAATAGCACAGAGACTTTATTAATTAAACTTTGATTATTAATATTCAAATTGTGAATCAATTAAAATTTCAAGATCATTGAGTTTCCTTAAGTATAAGTTGATTATAAACTGAAAATACTCGGTGAAAATCTATCTCCCCTACTCTTCCTTATGTGAAATGAATGATTCACGCTTGGGGGATCATGTCTCTTTTCGATTCATGATTGACTTGATAGAAGAACTCCCGCAGTAGGCTTCCATTACTTTCTACGGGAGACCGGTTGTCAACCGAGGCTATAGGACCCAGTCTCTCCTGTTATTTAATCCATAGCTGGGGAGAGAAGAGGTGGATTCATACTTTCTCAAGAGGATTTGCACGTTAAAGAATGTAACGTACTCGATTGGAATTGGAACTGCTCTCTGATTTCTCATTCTGTGCCATTATGCATTACATCGAAGCTTACAGCACCTGGAATTCACAAGCGGTCACCCATCTAGGCATCAACCAAGTTCAACGTTGCTTAACTTCGACGATCTGATGAGAATACTTAATACGATAACGATTTATTAATATATTTAGCGAAAATAAATCTTGAAAAACTCTTAAATATGATTACTGAATTAATTAAGATGTTAAGATCATTTCCAGGACTCGATTCTCTTACATATGATTTGATTTAGACACGATTTCTATTAATAATTTTCGATTTCCATGTGTACATCGCATTTGTTCAAATTAAGAACCTCCTTAACTGTGACACATTTTGTTTTAGCTTTACCTATTCAGTTTTCACTGATATTGATGTCTGTTTCGCCTAAATTCCAATTAATAGTGACTGGAATCAATATCAGCTCAAATAATAATGGGATTCGCCACCGTTTGATCCGATATGCTTTACCGCTCGGCCACGAACGACTTCAAGTCTGACGTAAGGAAAGCACATCCTCTTCACTCGGATTATTTTTCACGAGGGCCAATATCTGTTCAGTTACTAGACCAATTAAAATTTGACCTATGATTTTATTAACGAAACGTAAATTCATTGGGATGATATATACAGTTTTTTAACAAGACAGACTGCCCTTTGGGGATTAGAACCTCAACAGCCTGAAAACTTTAAGAGCAAAATAAATCAATTGAATTTATTAACATATATATGAAGAAAGAGGGTGATAAACATATACCTGACTCCCACTCTCTCTTTTCTCTTTCTCAATAACTCTTTATCTATATGTATCTCCATATTACTATCTATCTATCAATCTGGTGTAACAGCAAATTTGTCCAAATCGTGTAACAGCATAATTGTTCATCCAACAAAATGTTTAATATCTAAAAACTACTAAACTAATTGAGTTTCTTCTTTTCCAGGTTTTCAAATAAGACGTTTAGCCATTTTGATATCCTTTGTTGTAAGAATCAATAAAAATAGAACCGGTTAAAATCATTTTTATATTATGTATTTCCAACTGAGCAATGCTGAGAGGAAAAGATCAGTCAGACCTTCTGTAATGGCACCAACATTTATACTCTGGCTTCAGTCTTCAAAGTTCATTCAAGAACCGTCAAGAGAACGGTGAAAGGAAGGAAAAGTAAAGAGAAAAACCTGATGAGGAGGTTACAACAGAAAGCAGGATCATCATTTCAACTTAACGAGTTAAAGAGATCAATTAGAAAAGATCCAACTCAATCCATAAGACGTTTGACACGTGCGAGAGATGTTTCAGCTATGACAGTCCAAAGAGCAGTGAAAAAAGAAATGAAAATGAAATCGTACATGAAATGTGAGGCACCTGTTCCTCCAGGAGAGAAAGTTTGAAGGTTAGAGAGTGCAACATCATTTTGAGTAAGTTGAAAAATAATCCTGGAATAATATATTTGAACTTAATTTCAATCCTTTATGAGTTTCCTATCCTTAGCTATGATTAATTAATGATGAGCATGTCATTTTTATTTATGATCGATTTCATCACGATTCTTCTGTTAAGCTTGGGGTGTAATTATACATTCTTGTTGCTCAAAATAGTCAAATAGTGTTATAAAAACCTCGTAAAAGTACAGTAAGATATCTTTAATCATTTCTAAGATACAACAGTTCAAAGGTTAATCTAACAATTGGACTATTTTGCTGTTACACCTGGTTTCTCTCTATCTCTCTCTTTATATATATATATATATATATATATATATATATATATTCATTGAATAATATAGACATATAGACATCAGATTTTTTATATTAAAATGAAATTTATGAAGGAAGGTGCCGTAGTTTGTTTTTGTTTTTTTTTACACAGTTACCTTTGACCTTTCCTAAAATCATCTTCAGAGGGTAAAAATTACAAAGACAAACTTTATTGTAACTGCGATTAAATCTGCATTCCGATGTGATGGTGACTTTTAAAAACACGTGCGAACGCGCATTTTAGAATTGTTAATTTTATCTGTTTATCACCATGACAACGGAATGCAAATTTTATCACAGTGACAATAAATTTGTCTTCGTAATTTGCCCCTGAAGATGATCTTACTTGAGTAAAAAAAAACTACTGTGCCTTCTTTGGTGAATTTCATCTGAACATGAAGAAATTGATTAGACAACTGTAAAGGATCAGTATAAAAATAAGTTGACACAATATGTCTATATTATTCAATGAAGATATGCTACTGAAATATATTTATGTGTGTGTGTGTGGAGACAGAGAGTGAGAGAGAGAGAGAGTAAAATAATAATGTTCTTGACTTTTTGAATATTTTTAATTACGATTATTGAAGGCTTTCTTGTTTCTATATTTTTAACGTAAATGGGTTTCGTGTCATTTTTAGAACAAGTCAGCCGGAAAACACATTAAGATTCTTGAGAAAAATATCTTTTGAGGCTAATATGAAAAAAGTGGAATCAAATAAATGAAGAATGAAATAAAAGAGGAATATCATTTTGATAGTCGGTTTTATGTGATCTACTGACAACATTTTAATGATTTATTGTAAAAAGAAAATGGCGGGAAATTCTTTTTAACCATTTATTGGAACAATATTTTTGTAAGCTTATTAATTCATAAAAATGATACTTTTATTATGACTATATTGGATGTTTCTAATTATCGCCTTCTATCTATAACCCTATCTGGATAACTATGGACCTCATCTATCTGTCACAACCTACCTTATCTCTTTGTCTAGCTATCTATCACCGGTACGAACAGAACGAGGTAGAGTGAGATCTATTTATTTAGCACTGTCATATCTATCTATCTATCTATCTATCTATCTGTATATATATATATATATATATATATATATATATATATATATATATATATATATATATATATATTATGTTTATACGTTCTTTTTTATAGATATAAATATTTAAGTAAATGCTCTGTTTATAATGAACAGTATTAATAACATTTACCGGCCTGAATGTCCGAGGAATCCTCATAGAAAATAGACGTCCTCCGACAGGAATCGCACCTGTATCCTATACGGAACCGTCATATAGCCTGACGTGCCTTAACCGATTGGGCCACAGAGAAGCGTTCGGTTAGCAAGGTCGATTTTACTGTTTTTAAACACAATTCTTCATGATTTCATCTCATTCATTCATATTTGCTCATGGCGTATCCAAATGTAAACAGTATTAATAACATTTATAAATTATAATTTATAATTTATCTATTATAAACAGAGCATTTACTTAAACATTTGTATATACCACATAACACCCTTGAGCGCTTAGCCTTGGAGCAGGTAGAATGGAGATCATGTGTTTTAGTGTACTCAGCAATTTTCAATTTGCTTGTCTGAATCATCTTCAAGAAGCGAGAGCAAGATCTAAAAAGTCAGCCAATCTAACAGTGATCTCATCTCACAATCTTCACACTTGCTCCATATGTGGCATCCTTTGTAGATCACTAGCGGGTCTTAAATGCCACTTAAGATTATCGCACAAAATTTCATAACTGAATCAATAAGCTGTCAGATCCTCATACGTCGAAACCGACGGGAGAGTCCATTATTATATATATATAGTCTGTTTATACTATTTTTTCGTTGTTTTTTTCATTCTCTATCTATCGATCTGTTATTGTTTATATCTATGTCTGTATCTATATCTCTCTCAGTCTGTTCATATATATCTACATGAGTTGAAGGTCAAATGTAGATCAGAATTTGGATAGAAATCTGACAAGATGATAAAATAAAATTAAGAACAAGTAGGAAACGTATGTCAATCTCACATTATTATTTGTTAAGGTTTCGTTAGAGATCGAGAATAGAAATGAAAAAAAGCAAAGAGACAGATGCTGGTATATTATGATATTGGGCAGTTCCCATTGGTCAGACACGCGTCACGTGTATTTATAGATAATATATAATGTCTGTCTAAACGCAAGTCTCTCTTGTGTTCATAGATCTGTTTTTTCGATCACATGATGTCTCCCCCATGTAAATGTTCTTATACTGTAGGCTCTTTATCTGATAAATTCCGGCATTTGAAATGGTGTTTGGTTTATTTTTCTTCTTGATCGTCTTGGAGGTGATGGTAATGATTCTAGTGTTAGGGATGACTAATTTTTTTATAAGTTTAGTCGAAAGACTATTGGGAGACAAGATTATGAATTTTGTGTAATTTTTGAAACTACCTGTTTTTTTTTGGGGGGGGGTATATGGATTTTGTGAGCTCGTTGGTTAGCGTTGAGAAGTGGAGAAGTTTGAATGTTTTCTTAATATATTCCCCTTCTTCATTTAGGTATAGAGGGCTAGATATTTTAAGGGCGGTGAGATAAAATGCGATTATAAGTCCATATTTTATTCTCTGGTTATGGTCGTAATAGAAATTGATTATGTCGTTTTTGTGAGTTTTCGGTAAACTTTAAGATCTAATTTATCATTGTTGCGTATTAATAATATGTCGAGGAAAGGTAGAGAGTTGTTTGTTTCAAGTTTGTGTGTGAATTTGATGCTGGGTTCAAATTTGTTGAGTTTTTTTTTCTATTATAGACTTGTATCTTGGAGATAAAATAAGAGGTGTCAACTCTGTATCTCAGGTAAGTAGAGCTGTTAGGTATATGTTTAAATGGGGCATATTCTAAGAATTCTAGAAAGAGGCAAGCCAGAATACCACTGAGAGGTGAACCCATGGGTAAACCAAATTTTCGTTTGTAGAAAATGTTATTGAAAGAAAAGAAACAGTGGTTAGTAATTAATTTGTATATCTTTATAATTTTGTGAACGGGTAGAGGAAGCTTTCCTTTTTGAGGCGATTTCTTAATATATTGATGCATTTCGTGATGGGTATATTGATTTGATGTCTAAACTTGCCATAGACTTGTTAGTCCTATTTATGTTTCGTATTCTTTGGAGTAAGTCACCCGCGTGTTTGATATGTATTACGCTGCCTAGAAACGGAGTTAGGATTTTTTCTGATGGCTCCAGTTAATTTGTGGGGTGCACTATTAATTCCGGATACAATGGGCCTGATGTGGGGGGGGGTCTGTTGGGTTTATGTGCCTTGGGTATGCCATATACATATCTAGCTACTTATCTCAATATGTTAATCTTCGTCTTTCTATATTTTCCTCTTGTCTCCTTTTATTCAATTAGTTTCTTTTTCAGATACACTTCATCTGAGAATATTTACACGTATATATCTATGTAAGTCTGTTAATATCTATTTATCTATCTATCGGTGGAGTAAAGGATAGCGACTTGGATTAAGAAATCGGAGAGCTGAGTTCAAATTCCAGCCGAATCCATTACATTCACTTATGTGCCAATACCCTTGGGAAAGTTGTGAATTCTCTTCTCCCTCCAGCTATGGGTAAATAGCAGGACAGACTGGGTTCTATAGCCTTGGATGGCAACTGGTCTAGGAGAAGGACAACTCTGAATTCAAAACCTGCGGAGGGTCGTTTGGGAACCTTGTGGCACTCGGTGCACCAGGTCTCTGTATTCGACCCTTCAAAAAGTGTGGATGGTTCTGCACAAAACCTTCACCACTATAATCAAATCTCATGTGCTGGTGTCGGGCTGTCAGTCTCCTAGGAACTGATCTACTTGACCCTCATACGTCGAATTCGACGAGAGAGTCGAATATATATATATATATATATATATATATATATATATATATATATATATATATATATATATATATATGGTAAAGGTAACAAATCCATTGGTATATAATCCAAGTGGATCCTAGTAATATAAAATATTAAAACTGATCCACAAAAAGTGCTCAATGCAATGTATTTATTAATACAGAGCAATATAATTAATAAACAATACAATCCAAAATTACCTCATATGGGGAATAGCCTATTTCGGCAGACGAAGACATTGGTCGTCTGTCTTATCAACCCCGGTGTGTCTATACAGTTAGTTGTGGTGGGGCAGGAAGTAGTATTTTAACCCGTCGAAAAACTAATACAAAATTTATCCATTTCAATGTTTCAGTCAGACGAAAGGCACGAGACAGGGCTCAGAGGAGGGTGGAAGGTATTTGTCTTAAAGGGAAGACGTTTTATAAAATTAAACACGCTTATTAATCTCATGACATTAATTTGTGGTTATATGAAGAATGAAATATTAATTTAAAACAGGAATAAAAAAAGGGTCTAAAATAAATTTAAAATATTTGGATAAAAGGATGTAAGGGATTAATGGAAAGAAAATTGGGGAGATATTAAAGTAGGGGAAGTTTATAAATATACTGTAAGGATGCTATAAAGGGGGAAAATAAAATATAGAACTTAGAATTAGTTATACGGTCGACATTTTGAAGAATTAGAAGAGAGTGAATATTATGGAAATATAGTACTAATTATGTTAAACCTATATTATGGAAATTTGAATTTGTTTTTATGTCGACATTTTAAAACTAATTCATTCCTTTGATTCAATAGTTGACTTTGATTATTGTATTTTATTATTCTATTGTTTTCTTCTAAACGTAAGTCACACCTATCTCTAAGACTATTAGGAGTACGTACGGAACCTACAATTTTCCAATGACACAACAAAAAATTAAAAGTTCAGCAATCCTATATTGCGTATGAGCTTGCTTTCTAGGATAAGATTTCTCTGATAATAATCGTTCAAACAATACATACATACATTACACAACCACTACATTATCGCGCCGTTTAACACAGACAGTAGTTCAATATCACCAAGAGCACAATAAAACACAATAAGAAATCCAATAAATCATTACTAATAAGACAAAATACTATATCATATAAGCTGTAAAAAAAAAACACTACAAATAATAGAAACATTACGCATAAAAAAACAGTCCAACGACATTAAAATTTTATCAAATCTAGAAACACAAATGCTAAATATATTTAATAAAAAAAGAAAAAGAATCATCACGACAACATAAACTACTATTGAACTCTCTGCCTTCGGGTGGGGAGGAACCCGAAAGAGGCTACGCCGAAGGGCGGATTCTCTTTCGGGGAGGTAAACCGACCCTGAACCCGTTTATATAAATATATAATAATATATAATATAATATATATTTATATGGGCATATTTTTGGCCGAGCCCACGGGCTCGGAGATCCCACGTTAAACCGGCCTTGTGCCACAGGATGTCCTCGTGGGGGGTGGGGGTGACTAAATATCGTTGGTCAGTCAGTCGATGTCGGACGACCGTTAGTCGGATACTAAGAATATCAGCGACCACCACTAGATTTCTCTGCGTCACTACCTATTATATCAACTTCCTAACGTTTTGTACGTCGAACCTATTTTAGGACCGACTTAGTGAAATACAAGCCTCCACTGTAAAACTACTCTACAACAAATACGATAAACCAGTGGTTCTCAACCCGTAGGAATTTCAGTGAGGTGGGTGAGGGAATATTTTCTTTTACTTTTACTTTTATATCTGTCTATATAAATATGGCGACAAAAATGAGGACAGTGGTCCGAATAATGTAAACAGTTTTCCTTTTTTGTTTTTTATTTACAGAGGGCAAAAGGAAAACTCCACTATAAGAATAATCCATGTAAATGTACCGCATATTTCCACCTATAAGGCGGCCTATAAATAAGACGAGACTCAAAATCTAGCTAAATTTTAGTGATTTTATCTGATATCCGCAGTATAAGACGCCCGACTGGGACCAATATGACGAAACTGTAAATGACGATGATTATGATAAGTTCTTTGTATCAGACGGTGATGATCATTAGTAATTTTGAAGGATTTTAATTAATTTGTGGATGTCTTATGTTATTTTTTAATTCTATAATGAGAAATAAAGATTTTATGGCATCTTAAAAGTTTTGTTGCTTAAAACCACAAAAAATACCGTATAATATATATTATTAAAAATAAATGTATTTTGATTCGAAATATAGATTGTATGTTATTCTACATGTTCTTATTTAACACATCTATGAGAAATAATGATCAAGAACGAAATATTTATTTACGTTACTTGTTATTTATGCGTGTTGCTCAGTGGAACTTTTGCAAATTGTTGTGAAATCATCTCTTGAAGATTGCATTTTAATTTGAAATCAAGAATATATATATATATATATATATATATATATATATATATATATATCTGAGTGCGTGTGTGTATAATATTTCTTGAATATTAATCGCTTACTTTTTGCCTTACCAGCCTTTGAATTATGGCTCTCATGTCTTCTACATGTTTTGACTGTCCTTTCAACCACCTGATTAATATTCATGAACGTTCTCAAATAAATTAACCAATGACATCTTTGATCTTGTATATAAACACGTGCAACAAAATAAATTCTACATTTGCCTTGATAAATTACATCAAAACTCGTAACGCGTCGGCGGTTAAGAATAGTTTTTTCTTTTTTTTTTTTTCGTATATATATATATATATATATATATATATATATATATATATATATATATATATATGAGTGTGTGTATGTGCATGTGTGCGCGCGCGTGTGTGTGTGTGTGTGTGTGTGTGTGTGTGTAAATAAAAGTTTTTTTCCTTCCAGGTTTAAAATCAAGTTAAAACTTTAGTTGAAGGGTATCTAAACATGTTCCAATATATATATATATATATATATATATATATATATATATATATATATATATATATATATATTCATTCAGTATGGATATTAATAGCCATACAACTGAATATGTTAGCTCTATCACAAATGTTGAACACTTTCCACTAAGCACATATATATATATATATATATATATATATATATATATATATATATATTCTCTTCTAATCTATCTATATATCTCTGTCTCGATCTGTTCATATTTATTTAACTATATGTGTGTTTTTCTATCAATGCAATGTAATTCTATAAAAAAAATGACTTACCATTTTCCGATAGTAATCTCCGAAGGCAGTTCATGTGGCTTTTACCTCAGATATTCGTTGTGACATGCAAAAAAATGTCGTCTTCCTCTCCAACACCGATTCGGAATGACGGAACAAAATGGCGATTGAAGAATGAGATTTTCCTTTTAGGCTGAAAATGGTTCTTGGCTTATGTGAAGGAATTGGTAAGCTTTTCATACTGTTTGCGTTTATTTACTTTGCTTTTTGCCTGTCCGTTTGGATTTTTCTTTTTTTTCTTTTTCTCTTTTTCTTTATCTTTTTTTCCCTTTGTTTTAGTTAAAGTCTTTCTTCCATCATTCCTTTTTCTTCTTCAATTTTTTCTTTTTTTTTTTGTTTTTACTCTGATGCGAATTCATTTTCTGATTTGCGTGAGGAACAGACGCACTTTACAGTTTAGATTAAGAATGAGATAAAAATGGGGGGAGGGGCAGAAGACCAAAAATGAAAGATACAAAAAGAAAAAAAATAGAAAAGAAGTAAAAAAAACAAAAGGTTATAAGTATGAAAAAATAAGAGAAATTAATTGGTTCATTCTCCATTCTCTCTCTCTCTCTCTCTCTCTCTCTCTATATATATATATATATATATATATATATATATATATATATATATGTGTGTGTGTGTGTGTGTATGTATGTATGTATATATATAAAATATAGGATTGGTGTATACAGAATAAATTCCAATAAGCAAAAAATACTATTTTTAAAAGAGTGCTCAATACAGAGTAGAGCAAATATAATTATATATTCGAAAATTATAACATAAATATGTTATAAAATCACTGCAAAAAGAGCCATTTTGTTTCAACACTTTTGGTGTCTTATCAAGTGATGGTTTTGAATGTATAATAAAGGGTTTTAAAAAGTTAAATCAAATCTGGCCACGATTTCGACTTAATAAGTGCCAGTCTGATCAAGAGAAAAAGATTCCTTAAGAAGAAAATGTATTGAGAGTGCACTGATCTCACAATTCGTGGCGACAAACCGAAGACCAGGCTCATACATAGTATCACCAATCATTGCCAAACTGCCAATGACACAATGCGGTATACGAGCTCGTGGAGGGTGTAACAGGTATGTCCTTGCAATGGCCAAATTAAAATCTACTGGTGCCTTTAATACAAAAAAATACGCAGTTTTCTTCCTTCATTTCGACCGAAAGATGCCTACATAACAGATTTAATATTAATACACACACACACACACACACACACACACACACACACACACACACACACACACACACACACACACACACACTTTCATTCTGACCCGGAGGAGCCTATCTAATGAAAGTGAAACGCGTAGTCCATAAAACAGTTTTTCATTTTGTTTGATTTGTTAAGTTCGTCGATTATGACAGACAAGGAAAATCTAATTCATTTTTTTATTTATTTTTTCAATAAACATCATATTTCCGCCGTAATTCCCGAAAAACATGTTGAACTTACATTACAGAAAATGGACAAACGCAAACCTTGTCACTAATCCAAATTACTCTATCAAATCTAAACTAGCGATGACCAATATAGTGTATCAATTTCACTGACTAGTACAAGACTGTGCTTCTTGTCGTAAATCATTTACCTATATTGGGCATACTATCACCTCCTTTAGTAGACGCCTAATAATGTTATTTATCTGATCAAAGTACTGTAAAAACATCTAGCTACCCACAGTTTTACAAGAATACTTAAGAAAAATGTTCTATATAAATCACATGACCAGAATCATCTCGCAGTGAGAGAGGTCCTGTATATAAAACATTTCACACGCACTATCAACCACAGGTTATTCAACAATGGCAATGGATATATAAAAGGTGAGCATGGAAGTCAACACTCAGAGGCGACAGGCTGTTTTATGCTAGACGCAATCATCAGGCTGACGATTGCGTGTGGCATAAAGTAGCCTTGTTGACTTCAATATTTCTTGTTATATATATATATATATATATATATATATATATATATATATATATATATATATATAAATGTATGTAGATATGCATAGATAGATAGATAGATAGATAGATAGATATCTTAAACAGTCAAGCAAGAATAGATAGAAATTAACAAAACCTCAAATACCCACTTCCTTGAAAATGGCGGAAGAAGTGACCGAAAGCGCTTGGGACAATGGAAAATAAGGACAGTTTCTGCACACTTACCAAAGGGAAAAATGTAAGAATGTTGGAAAAACAAAATAAAAAAATAATTAGATCTTCTTTTGTCTGTCATATTCAACGAAATGCACACACACACACATACATATATATATATATATATATATATATATATATATATATAGAGAGAGAGAGAGAGAGAGAGTGGGAGAGAGAGAGTGGGAGAGAGAGAACCAGATAGATAGATAGATAGATAGATACAGGCCAACAGACAGACAGACAGATAGATAGATAGATAGATAGATAGATAGATAGATAGATAGATCACTGTCAGTGAGGGAGGTAATAAAAATGACCTCGATGAAAAAATAAAGCTAAAATTGTCCTTGACGATTGGTATCGACATGACAGTTGCAAAGAACGGTGATCAAGACGTGAACGGTGATCAAGACGTGAACGGTGATCAAGACGTTTCTTCCCTGGTGAGTATATATATATATATATATATATATATATATATATATATATATATATATATATATATATGTGGCGTGTATGTGTGTGTTGTGCACTTGTCCGGTGTGTGTGGGGGGTGTACATGTAGCGCAGCGGTTATCGGTGCAGCAAGTGGGAAACGATTACTCATTCTTATTGAGTTATTTCACGCAAATCCCCCCTTTGAAGGAATCTATCTCTTCTCCACGCCAAAATTATGGCTAAAACTTTAAGAGCAAAGATAAATCAATTGAATTTGTTAACATATACATGAAGAAAGAGAGTGACAGAAAACATATACCTGTCCCCCACCTCTCTCTCTCTCTCTCTCTCTCTCTCTCTCCTCTTTTTCTATTTCTAATTACCTCTCTGTCTATAGAAATCTCAATTTATATTGTCTCTCTCCCTCTGTCTGTTTGCCTGTCTCTCCTCCTCTTTCTCCCTCTCTCTCTCTCTCTCTCTCTCTCTCTCTATATATATATATATATATATATATATATATATATATATATATATATATATATTCCGGTTTCGATCCTAGCTAGAGGCAACCGACGTCTAACTACACTGATACAGCAAAACATTCTGTCTGTGGATGACAATATAGATGTAAAAATCATGTATGTATTGAGATAGACAGATAAATAGATAGATAGGAACAGACAACGAAAGAAAGAGAAAGATAGATTGAGAAGATAGAGAAAAGACGTAAGAGGAAAATCAAAATGATAAAACTCGCCTTCGAAGTTAAGCGACAGTCGTGAAATAATTTTTTTTTATTGGCAGACGATAAAAATAATTTACACATGTCACGGATGTCTTAACGATGATCCAAATGCAGTAAAACTGTAAACCTGGTGGATTTCAGACAGTGGAAAAAAAACTGTTTAAATAAATGCAAATGTAAGATAATAAGAAGAACAATTTTCCCCACGTAATCACGTACAGAAGAACATGGCGATGACATTTTTCACTACAGCGCGTGTCGCAGAAAAAAAAACAAAAAAAACTACAGAATGTTCTTGATAATAGCAGAAAACTTTATAAGTGATATTTCTTTTGATTAACTTGTACAAAACTATAATCATGTGACTCTGAATCAGAATAGAATTTATAATCAACAACCTACGGAATTAACTTCTTAAAAAAGGTGCTAAATATAGTTGGCAGATACTGAAGGTACAATTGCTCAAAGTAACCAAAGCAATTGAAATTATTGCACCAGCTTCGATTTTAGTCGCTTTTATGCGGTTGAAACGAACCTCCCTTGCTGTTCAACGTAGTAACCAACGATTGATTCGAACATGTACTGTTCCTAATAGAACCAACTGAAAGCAACAATCGACAAAAAGCATTGGTTGGAAAGAAGTTCTTCTTGCATTTTTAACACCAATATATACTTAGTAAAATAATCATTCATTTTCTAATGTCTCTTTTCTTGCTTTAGTTAATATTTAAGTGCGCAGACGTTTTCATAGATTTTAACCTTTCCAGTTATTCAATAACAATCCAATGATGAATGTTAATTATTATGGATTGAACACTATACACAGTCAATTTCAGTTCAAATTTTATCTAATAATTATGTATCAGGCTATGAAGTTATTTACTAATTTTAATATGATTGACCATTTACTCTTGAAAAAAAAAAGAAATGAAATAAAACAATTTTTTACTGATTGATTTAATCTGTTTTATAATGACATTCTTCTGTCGATCAGTAAATCAATTATTCAATCAATTTAATTTTTTATTTTCGTTTTTTTTTTCAAATTCTCTATCGTTTACTTATATTTTTCTCTTTATATCCAGTTACCCATCTACATTACCCGCCATTTTGTATTATCAATCATGACGCCCTCTGGTGGCTCTATTACTTTTATTATTTATATTGGGAAACGCTGTATTGGTGAGAGCTCACATATTGATATTAACTGAAATGAAGAGAAAAGAATTACCCCACCTCATCAACGTGAGGTGGTATAAGTCCCAAAGCCTGAAGGAAAAGAGAGCCGAGGCAAAGGGTCACCCAGTATTTATAGCCAGGGGTGAAGGATTAAGGAACAGGAGGAGCTAACTCCGACAAACTTTTTCTGCCTGCTATCAATATGGTTGATGCTAAACTCCATAAGAGCAACTCACTGCACCTTCTCTCTCTGTCTCGCGTTTCCCACTGACAGGAAGTGGAACGATTATATTGAATCAACTACAAAGTCTTCTGCACGAATAATCGGTCGAATTCACTGTGTCTTACTAGACAATCTTTCTCGCTAGAATTTATCTTGTACCCTGATAAGCATACCATTCGTCCTTACATCGAATATTGGTTCAACTTTGTCTTAACTCGAAGTATTTGTCAAGTTATGATCGCTTGAAGTTAATCAAAACTCGCACGCGTTTTATAATTTATTTTTAGATGATCAGTTCTGGAGAGTTGCTTTTTTGTCTTCTTTGGATAGAAAAGTCACTGAAATCTTTTTGAAATGAATGTTTGAAGTGCCAGACAGGTCCCAATTGACACTCGTTTTTACACAATGATCTATATCAAGTGGATTTGGGGGGCACGACAACACGAAATTCAGTCAAATGAACCTATTTCACTTGCTTTTTGTCTCTGATTTCACAATCTGGAATAACGCTAACAAAAATGCTCGAGACGTTAGTATAAAGATTTATTATACATTGAGAAAAGATTTTCGTTAAGAAAATTGTGCTCATGACATATTTTATTCAGAAAAACAATTACAAGGTTTTCTAATTAATTAATTTCTTACATTCAAATTATCCGATGCCTTGTTTTCATAACTAACATAAACATTACTGCTAAAAAAAAACAAACAAAAAAAAAACAGAATTTATCGAAATTTTACAAAATAAAATAAGCGAGGTGGAGGTGGCTAAAAACAAATAGAAAAAATATTTTTACCAAGACTTCCTTAAAAAGAAATGTTTCAAAAATAATTTAATTCATTTGTTAATAAGTCCTGAAGTTTTCATTAAAATCGGACAATTATTTGATTTTTGAAAGAATTTTCAAATCATTGAAAAAGACGTTTAAATTTCCCATACAAAATTAATGACCACATCCAGACCCACCTTAGATGGCAGAAAAACAAGATTTTGAACCAAAATTTTGAAGATTCTAAAAAGGATTTCAATAGTTTTTACATTAAAATAATATTTTTATTATTAAATTATATTTTTAATCTTTTTTCAACATTCAAAATGTTGGTTATTTTTTTCTTGTATCAGCGTAGGACCATAAATTAGTATAGGAAATTTTAGTGTGAAAAACATATTCATTTGCAAATTCTTGCATAATTCATTCAATTGTGTTATTTTAATATATTTCAGGATCTATTCACAAATGAATGAAAGTATTTTAGAAATATTTCTTCATAAGAAAATCTTGATAAAAACATTTTTCTACATCTGTTACTCCAGCTCCACGTATTTAACTTTATAAAATCTCGAGTAAATCATTTTTGTATGATTTAATGTTTAAATAAGTTATTTATGTAGAACTCCTTGGAGAACTTAAATCATCATCATTATTTATTTATTTATTGTAAAAGAGGAAAACCAGTTACAGAAAATGTGCTTTGAATCGTAAAAAGCGAGAGAGTGACAGAATATTAATGCTTATTTATAGGCATTTTTTTAAGAAAGTAAATAAAGCAAAAGTTTAATAAAGAGAATTACATTTGTGCTGAGAGATTTGTAAATACGGCTAAAATTAGCCGTTTCCAGCCATTAAAAAAATTATTTCAATCAATTTCAATTTATTTTGAAATATAACAAAGTATTTTATTTATTGGAAATATTAAATTTAATATATTAGCTATGGAATTAAACCTAAAATAAAAACTTCAAGAAAGATTTTTTCATTTTTAAAATTTATTTTAAACTTTAGGTATCACGTTTCTTTGGAGGTATATATTTTTAAGATACATATTTTTTTGAATGTACATATTTTTAAGGATGAAACTCATGAGTAGCTCGCTCTTCCAGACTACCATTTTCACTGTTGTCCTATAGCAGGCAACCAAAGAAATGTAAATTGTGCAAATTTTCGCACTTTGTTCTTTCTTTTTTTTTTTTGCTTTCTTTTTTGTTTCTTGCAAGTTCGAAAATTGTCTAAGTGAGATTAAAAGAATATTTTAAATAAAAAGAATGTGTAAAAAAGGAAAAAAGAAAAGCACAGCGAAAAGAGAGTAAAAGCGTGAGAGAGAGAGAGAAAGAAACAAAGAGAGAGAGATGGCGAGAGAAAGAGAGAGAACTACCCACCGGTGTGTAGCAAACATAACCGGGAAAACATTTCGCCAACAAAGGGCTTTGACGACTATTTGGGACATGAAAGGCCACTGAAGCAGGAATATAGAGTTTCAACTGAAATTCTTTGCAGTTGCACACGTCACACACACTCACAAACATCATAGCCGTTATGCTAAAATACTTTTACAGTACACACACACGGGTATCTATATAATCTTACGAAATCACGTGTATAAATACATTTGTGTTTAAAACATAAATGTATATATATATATATATATATATATATATATATATATATAGATAGATAGATAGATAGATAACATAGAATAGAAATCTAAATTTACCTCATTCGAATAGCTATTTTAACAAACAAGTTGTCAACTCAGAAGTGTGAAAAAATATTCCTTCACACTTCAACAGAATGCAGAAAGCACTGCACTGCCGTTTCGTTCTATTTTGGGATTCGCCACAACCAAGAATCGAACTCGGACGGGCCGTTACGATACGACGAAAGCGTCATACCCACTGGAACAACGGGCCTCAGTGACGAAGAGCTAACTCGTATCGTAACGGTTTACATTGCTGATGAGTCTCAAAATAAGACGAAACGGCCGTCCAGTCCTTTCTGCATTCTGTTGAGGATTCTTCTAGACTCGATGAATTACTTAAATATATATATATATATATATATATATATATATATATATATATATATATATATATATATATATATATATATATATATATATGTGTGTGTGTGTGTGTGTGTACGCGTGTGCGCGCGTGTGTGATCTAAACACACATATCTCTACCAATAGACAAGTGTGAGCGAGCGTGTCCATAAACGCATAGATAGATAGATAATTTAGAATTTCCATTTGAGTGTAATTGAGATCAATATGTTTTTAGTATGCAACAGGTTTGAAAAATATTTGAAGTTAATGATTGGTATTTTTCTTTTGTGTGTGCGTATGCGTGTATAGGGTATTTACATAAATAATAAATAGATATATCTGTTAATGAATTCATTAGATTCATCATACCCTTTGCTTCTATCTATCTATCTATCTATCTATCTATCTATCTATCTCCACTGTACAATTCGATATATATGTGTGGAGGGATTTTATATTCTCGACATCAGACTTTACTATGCAAACGAACGTTTTTCCCATTAAATTCCTTATCAATTACTGTTGGAGAGTTTTTTTTTAATTATTTCTTTAATCATTTCACCTGAGGCAAGGGAATAAAAGAGCCACTGGTTTGTAAGGGGTTACTGAACGCGAAAGAAACAGAAGAAAATAAAAGGACAGGATTCAAGGAAACGGAAGATAATGATTAAATTTGTGTTTAAATTTTTGAAGATCATAGTTGACAAGAAAGCTAGAAGCCGGAAGAGAGTTCCAGAAGCGAGAAAATATACTACTATCATAGAACTTATAATTACAACTAGTACTTTCAACAGTGATACCTACCAGCCAATCTAGTACTGCGCTTATATTTGTGAAGTCGATGTATCAACGAGGAAAGCTCATCAGAAAAATTATTATAGAAATATTTATAGAAGGGCCAAAAAGAAGCTACTGATGACACCAGGAAGGTCGTTGGTGAATCTAAGAAACAGAGTAAGTTAAAGAATAGAGCCATGGGCGAAGTTCACATTAATGCAAAGTGATCTAGAGGACTAGCCGTTCAAGATAACTTTCATTACGCGGAAAGATTGAATCAAATAAACGGTCAGAAACACTGTAACCCTTCAGCTTGTAAAGAAGAACAGCACGTCCAACCGTGTAGATCCCTTCGAAATAACGAAAACAACAGCCCGAGATTCGTCATTCTTAATTAAAGCTTTACATACAATTTCAGTAATGACCGCCTAGAGAAGTGAAAACCATATTCTCTGTTTGAAAAAAGACCCGTCGATGTGAGATGCTTGGTCAGTTGCTTAGATCCTCAAATACTTCGCCAATGCGAGGTAGTTGACCAGTAGGTCGAGAGTTCAAAGGAATCGATGGTTCACCAGAGTTCTTAAAAACAGGAACTACAGAAGAGAATTTCAAACAATCTGAGAAGCAAGAAATAACAAGGAATCTTTTTTTAATTATTTTTTTTACAGTGGCGTTTAACCTGTAAAAGGCTCTAGCGTCAAGGGTTACAGAATAAGAGGTACATGTTATGCGGATACGTGTGGAATGATAACGGTTGACTCTAGATTTGAACAGGTTAAGATTGAAGTCATCGGAGAAGGCAACCCCATTGGAAGTCGGTTCCACAAGGCAGCGATTCGTGTGAAGAAGTTGATTGAGTGGAACGTACATCTCACCAGATGTATATGAAGGGAATGAGGGTGATTCGTTACAATATACGTGACATGACCGGTCTTAGCCGTGAATATTAGAACTGGTGGAATTAAGGAGTGTAGTTCATCTAAACACTTTCTCCATGGAAATAGCATTAGAGCATTGAGAGGCATGCGACGTCTTGTCTGCGAGAAAGCGATTGCAGAGTAGTAAATAATTCATCGCCTACAAAGACGCGCAGACGCGTTTGGACTCTATCGAGAGTGGAAAATGAAGACTGGCTAGTTTCTGCCCATATATGGTAGCAGTATTCAATTTTCGGTCTGTTCTGGCTCTTGTAAAGGTAGAGAATAGTAGGAGGCTACAGGGAAGCATTTTCCCAGCATCTTTAACCATGGATCGTATATACGAGATCCACATGAGGTCTGGGTTGAATTAAAGGGCCGATAGGAGCTCAAGGCGGGGAGAGGCTCCCTGAGAGCACATCCGTTCATCATGATTGATGAAAGTTCTAGGTTCGATAGGTGATGGTGGAAGTTTACTAGTTTGGTCTTTGAGGCATTAAATGTGGTCAGTCATTTTTCCCCACTGAGCTGCTGGTGTTAGTCAGACGAGAGATCAGCTGCCAATCTCTGGTCATCAAGGATTTTGGAGGTGCATCCATATACTGTTGTATCATCGCCATAGATAATCACAAATAATCGGAGTATATTGTTAGGCAGATCATTTATGTTGAGGATGAAGAGTGTTAGACGCGAACCTTGGGGGACACCCGCGTTGACCATCTGGGACTGGCCATTAACAATTACCTTCGTTAGAAAGGACATTATAACTGAGAAAACTCTTTCAATGACCCCAAAGTTTGAGCAGTAACCATTTACGCCACACCTTATCTAATGCGACCGTCTTTGAGGAGATTTTGTCTGAACTGGTGGCCTTCTTATGATCATGAATTTTGAGAAGTCTAAAGATTTCTTGGGCTGCAATGAAAATATTAGGAAGATTGTTCTCAGTGAGACGCGGGATGTCGGGAAGGAGAGGGCCTTTGTCATTTAACGAGTTAGAGACAAAGAACGAAAGCAAAGTGCATCGCCTTATCCGACGAGGATGAGATGATCTCGGGGCCATTTATAATAATAGGCACTGATGCTTTACCTCTATTCAGAATTTGGTTAGAGATCTTCCAGAAGACCCGGGATCCAGTTTGTTTGTTTTCAACTTTGGCCAGGACAGCTCGAGTATAACTACATTTTGCATTTTCTAGAACCCTCTTGCAGTGATTGAGTAAAATTCTGAATACAGCAAGTGTCCTTCCTGCTACATCGCTCCCTGTTATAGGCATTGTAGTAGGGTGCAATGGCTGCAGCACATTTGGGGAGTGTATTTGCACTCAGTGGAAATCGGAGTCTTAAATAAAAATAAAACTTAGACGATATCCCAAGATGTGAGCAGTGGAGCGAGAACACTCTATCACCTGGAGTGATCAGTTTGGAATTCACTGTAGATTACACTGTTCGATATACACATGAGAAAGGCTCGGATAAGTGGTACGTGAGGCGTCGACTAAAGGAAGTGCTAGTGTGTCCGATATAGGTAAATGATTTATGACAAGAAACACAGTCTTGTACTGGGCAGTGAAATTCATACACTATCTTGGTCATCGCTAGTTTAGATTTGATAGGGTTGTTTTCATTAGTAACAACAGGGCTTGCGGTTTTCCATTTTCTGTAATATATTACGAATATTACATGTTTTTCTGGAATTACACCAGAAATAAGGTATATAATGATTCTTCGTATAATTATTGTGCATCTGGTTGCAGGTAAATAAGTTGATATTTTGTTGTGATATTTTGTTACTGGTGTCGTGTATTTTTTATAAGAATAATTTTATTTATTTATCAATATTGGAGTTAGGAAAATTATTCTTGACTAATGTTTATGTGTTTTACTTCGCTCAGAAATATTGTTTGTGAAGAGGAATTTTGGGATGCTCTATTTAGGAAGTTTTATAGAACTTCTATTTTATGGATTTCCGGCCATTGACTATCATAGTTTAAAAGACAGGAGTTCATACTTGTAGTTTTTTTTTTCTACGGGTAGTTGATAAATACTTTGGATCTTAGTTCTATATTGACCTCAAGGAATGGAATTTTGTTATTAATCATGAGTTTCTTTGTAAATTTCAGCTTTCGTGTGTTCTATTTAAGAACCTTTTTTATCATTGCTATTGTATGTTTTTCCAGGCATTGTCATAGTTTAAAAGTACTGGTAGTTTTTTTTATACGGGACGTTGGTAATTACTTTAGATTTTAGCTCTATATTGAGCTCAAGAAATTGGGATTTTGTTATTAATTATGAGTTCATTTGTAAATTTAAGCTTTGATATGTTCTGTTTAAGAAGCTTTTTATCATTTTTTACAATGGGAAACTTTGACGGTACAGAGACCTGCGAAATTATAGGTTTATATTTACTACATGATCTAAGCAAAATAATAAATAGAAATGATACAGGACTCTACAAGAACGACGGCCTTTAAATCTTAAGAAACTATAACAAACAAAACACAGACAAAACTACAAAAGCAGTAATAAAAATTTTCAAAAATAAGGGATTTGACATAGATATAAAAAAAACAACCTAAACGAATTACATTTTCTAGATGTTAACTTCAACCTAAGAAAATGTACATATAAAGCACACAGAAAAGGCAATGATAAATCACTGTATATGCAAACATCTTCCAATCACCCGCCTTCTATAATCAAACAGTTACCAACATCGATTAACAACAGGCTTTCTGACAATTATCCCAACAAAACCATATTTAACGAAGCTAAAAAAAAGACTGCGGAACAGCCCTAAAAGATAGTGTATTACTGCCAATACTAACATACTCACCACAGAGCAAAAAAAATAGTCAATAGGAAGAGAAATATCATATGGTTCAATCCACCGTAGAGCAAAAATGTAAATCAAACTTAGGAAAAATATTCTTCAAACTTTAACACATACACTTCCCGAAATCAAGCACTGTCCACAAAATATTGAACAAAAACACAGTAAAAATCAGCTACAGTTGTATCGAGAACATGGCACAAATAATAAAAAATCACAACAAGAAAACTATCAACAAACCAGGCGAACAAAGTAAACCCATGTGTAACTTTAGAATAAGCAATGGATCTCCCTTAAACGCTAATTGCTTGCAAAACAACTTAATATACCAAGCCACGTTAAGAATCACCAGATAGAGAAGAAAAAATATACATTGGAGTAACTGAAGGACCCTGGAAACAAAAAAAAACTATGCACAGAAAATATCTTTCACAAATAGTAAATACGCGAACAGCACAATACTTTCTGAGTATATCTGGGAAATGAAAAACAAAACGCGAATCACACCAAAAATATCATGGAAAATTAAGGAATAGAATATCAGCCTACAACAATCAATCAAAACTCTGCAAACTTTGCTTGGAGGGAAACAGAGCTATTATTACCTTCCCAGACCAAAACAAACTACTAAATAAACGATCTGAACTCATCTCAAAATGCAGACACGAAAAAATTTTACTACGTTATTTAAAAATTGAAAACTGAAAAGAATAAATAAAAATAAACAAATTAAAAAACATATAAAATAAATTAATCCAAGCAAATATTAAACTAATTAGCAACCCCACCGCCATAACAACCGTTAGAATAGACGAAAAAGAATAAATAAAATATAAATAAGAAAATACAAGTAAAAATAATCAATACAAATAAATAAAGTAAATAAAAAACAAACCGATCCTGACAAAATAACCGTTATAATAGACTACAACAATCAATCCAAAAATTGGATGAAAAAAAAAAATTAATTAGTTTCCCCAACCGAAACAAACGATCAAAACTAATGTTAAAAATTTTTTGTACTACGTTACTAAAATTTCAAAAACTGAAAAGAATAAATAAAAATATATAAAATAAAATAAATAAGATAAGACAATTAAAATAAATTAATCCAAATAAATAAATATACAGATTAACAAACTGCTCCCACCAAAATAACCGTTAGAATAAATAAAAATAAATAGGCAAAAACAAGTAAAACTAATCACTCCAAATAAAAGATAAATAAAATAATAAACAAATTAACCAAAACACATGGCCTGGTGATTGTGTCTAGCATGAAACAATCTGTCACCTCTGAGTGTTGACATCAATGGTCACATTATATATATATATATATATATATATATATATATATATATATATAGAGAGAGAGAGAGAGAGAGAGAGAGAGAAAGAGAAAGAGAATAGATAGATACTAATCAGCAATCTGAAAAAATGTTTTAAGCATTGTAATATTTTATTGAATTTTAAGGACTTTGACTTAATAGTCTTAATTACGAAGACGTTTGTTAAGGTAAGATTAGAAAATTTGGAAGATCATTTCAGAATATGACCAACAATATTTTCCTTTCTTAATATGGATATTTAAAAATTGTGAAAATATTTATTAAACATTAGACTAAAATTATAAATAAAATGAAACCAATTTCTTTTTTCTGGAAGCGATTTTTAATTACAAAAATGTATCAATTTTTGCTAGCTAGTTAGTTTTTCAGTTAACCTTTGAGCAGAGTGGTCGTTAGTTTGTTATATAAAAACTAAAATTCCCACACTTAATTAATTACTCAACTTTTCGCATATTTATTCGAGCATATTATATTACAAAGAAATGCTTAGCGATACTGACACATAAAGAAAATGCAGACTAAGTTTGTTTACGAGCGTCAACAATAAGACAACACCACCGCTTATTCATGTTGCCCACTGCTACAATTTATACGGATACATAAAACAACATACATCCGTGTCATAGAAATTCTCACAAGCAGACACATGTTTTCTTCTATACTAACGCAATCTATTCGGTTGTACTTTAACAAAATATACACAAAATATTTTATGTGGAGTTGTTTCGCAAAATATTTCTTCGCTTTATCTACGCATAATCCGTTATAGATCGATAGATAGATAATGAATAGATTGAAATAGATAATGAGCAAACTGATATATATATATATATATATATATATATATATATATATATATATATATATATATATCGAGATTCGACGTATGAGATCAGTTTCAGGAAACCGACAGCCCGACACCGGCACATGAGATTTGATTATAGCGGTGAAGGCCTCGTGCAGGATCCATCCACACTTGTTGAAGGGCCGAATACAGAGACCTGGTGCACCGAATGCCACAAGGTTCCCAAACGACCCTCCGCAGGTTTTGAATTCAGAGTTGTCCTTCTCTTAGACCAGTTGCCATCCAAGGCTATAGAACCCAGTCTGTCCTGCTATTTTACTCATAGCTGGAGGAAGAGGATTCATACCTTACCTTATATATATATTACCTTATATATATATATATATATATATATATATATATATATATATATATATATATAGGCATGGTGGAGTAATATATATATATATATATATATATATAGTTATAGTGTGTTCCGCTATAGATGACCCGTATGTATTCACTAGTTGGCTTTTGTTAGCGGCCGGATTTAAAATTCTGGGGGGTAAATGTTGTTTAATTCTAAAATCCAAATGCTGAGACGTTCTGCCTATGTAGTCACATCCGCAACCACATTTAAATTTATATATCACTGAATTAATATGAAAGGGAGGCAGAAAATCCTTGCGCCTGGAAGAAAGAATTGGTCGAGTAAAAAATATTACTCTCACATTAGCAGCATAAAAACACTTACTAACGGAATGTGAAATTCGCCTTGCTAGTTTTTCACCTTCTCTGCCTATGTAAGGAAGTCGTAAATAAATTGGACATTTCTTAACAACATACGGTCTATCCTTACTAAATTTATCAATGACATCATGCATAATGGAATCCAAAATGTCCAACGGATACCCATTTTTAGAAAGTAATTTTTATAAAATCCAATTCACCGTAGAGGAAGGAATTTGAGCAAATTTTAAGAGCTCGAAAAGTCAACGTTCTAATTAAATTAATTTTTCGTTGACGTGGACAAAAAGAGTCCCAACGAACATATAAACCTGAAAAGGTAGCCTTCCTAAATACTGAAGTCCAATAGCCATCATCACCTCTACGGACCAAAACTTCCAAAAAGGGAAGACAACAATTAGACTCCTTTTCTACGGTAAATTCTAAGGACGAATGAACAGAATTTAATACAGAGAAAAAGGTGTTGGCTTCACCCTCATTATCAAAGAGGCAGAAAATATCATCAACATACCGATGATACATCAGAGGTTGATTAATTTGTGAAAACAGTAAAACCTCATGAAAACCAACAAAAATATTAGCAAGTGGAGGACCCAAAGGCGATCCCATTGTTACACCGTCTATTTGACGATACATAATATCACCAAAGCTAAACTCTACAGACGTAGTGGCGAACTTCATAAGTTCTCTAAATATACCCTCAGAAAAATCCGGAGGACGTAGAGAAGAGCGATATAACATATCACAACAAATCTCCACTATCTCTAACAAAGGGACACAGGTAAATAAAGAAACAATATCAAAAGTGCACATGAAACCACCGCTAGAGGGAACACTGTGTATAGATTCCACAAATGTGAATGAATCCTTAACACAGTATGTGCTAAAATGCAACAAAACAGGTTGCAATAGTATTGAGAGCCAAACAGCAACCTTATGCTGGGCCGACCCAATCATAGATAAAATGGGCCGTAATGGGACACCATCTTTATGTATTTTCGGCAAGCCATATAAACGGGGACGAATTGACCCAGTGGGCCTAATATCTTCAGAAATATATATATATATATATATATATATATATATATATATATATATATGAATTAAATAAAATGTAATTCATTTGAACAGTTTAAATAGAAATAGCGTTAGAATAGGGAGAGGCTTGCATCGTTTCGTATGTAGGAAAGGGGTTGTGGAGTGAAAAATAAGTCATCACCCACAAGGACGCGGAAATGCTTTAGAACCCTATCGATCCTGGAAAGTAAAGACTAGGTAGCTCCTGCCCATATATGGCAGCAATATACCATTTTCAGTTTTTGATATGGTTCTTGTTAATGTAGAGGATAGCAAATGTCAGGTACAATTTTCCCACCAACTTTAGCGAGGTTTTATATACACGAGTTCCACTTGAGTTTTAGGCTGAGATCCTTGAGAGAGCACCCATTCGTCACGATAGTCGAACATTCAGGGTCTGCGTAGTGATGGTGAGACGTCACTAGTTTGGTTTTACTAAGCTTTTATAAGTCATTGCCACAAATTTTTATTTTTATGTTGTCAGTTTCATCGCTGTGTTTACTTTAGTTTTTTTTTATTTTATGTTGCCTATTTATGAAATATATTTAGTATGGTCTTTTTTTAACTTTAATAACATTTTATTGGTGTTGGGTTCTTGTTTTTTGTGACTAAAGTTTCTAGTATTTGATTTTTTACATATTAAGATATATTCTTCTGTTATTGGTAAGAATTTGTCGGATTTTTTGCTGTTTTATCTTGTTCTGTCGGCTGCTGATAATTAAACTATTATCGGAAAAGTTAATCGTTGCGATAATGTATTATTATTATTGAAACATTTTCCAAGTGGGCAAGCGAATTCTTCCACATATGGTTTGTCGTTGGTTTGAATCTTTTATTGTACGATTGGTGATGCTTATACACACACACATGTATATATATATATATATATATATATATATATATATATATATATATATACAGGGGTTAGACAAAATAACTTGAACAGCTTTCAAAAATAGCAATTTTTCAATTCCGGCATTTTCAGGTATTTGTAAACATCAAACCGACATAAAAGGTAAACTGCTCAACACTTTAATCCTTTACCTTGCTTTTCCACTAAATTAAGTCATTATTTATGTTCAGGTAAAAGAGTTACATACTAAAATGCGCGACCTGTCGGATTTTCAAAGAGGACAAATACTTGCTGCCTGATTAGAAGGAGCGTCTGTGACTAAAACATCTGAATTATTGAATGTGTCATGAGTTGTAGTGTCAACGGTTATGACAGCTTACACAAAACAGAGCAAAACATCATCAGCCAAAGTGGAAAAGTGGAAGGAAACCAAAGTTGACCGTAAGAGACCGACCAGCTTGAAAACGAATTGTGGCAAAATGTGATATCAGAACTCATTTACTCACTTAACCAATTCAGTTTCTACACACACAGGACGTCAGGAGCTCCACAAAGCTGGTATCCACAGTACGGCTGCGATTCCTAAAACTCTGATCACAAAGTCGAACGCCAAGTTAAGAAAAATAAAATGGTGTGATGATCACAAAAATTGAATACTCGAGGAATGGAAAAACGTTATTTGGTCTGAAGAGCCTTCTTTCACGTTATTTCCTACAAAAGGGTGTTATGTCTGGAGAACACTGGCGCGTGAAGCCTATGATACGGATTGCATAGTTCTAACAATCAAATATGGATGTGGCTCAGTAAGGATTTGGTCCGCAATTTCCTGGTATTCTTCTGGTCCTATCATCACTCTTAATGATAGAAGTAACAGGTAAATAGCTCGACATTCGCAATGATAATGTCCTTATAATGGCTACTATACTGTTGCCAGAAAATACCATATTCCAATATGATAATGCATCCATACACACTTAAAAAAAAGTGAATTCATGGTTTGATAAGCATCATAACGTAATTAAATATCTTCCATGGCCAGCAGAATCACATGATCTCAACATAATTGAACCATTATGGGGAGTTCTAGAACAGAGAGTGAGAAACAGATTTCCTCTCTCATCGTCGCTGAAGCAACTTTCCAAGATTTTGATCGAGAAATGGGATAAAATTCCACTGGATACAATTTCATTCCACGTATGAATCAAAGAAATTTTAGAAGATAATGGAGCTCGAACATCAGATTAGTCAATAAATAAATGTTTAAGCCAGGTGTTCACATTATTTGGTCTAACCCCTGTGATATGGTAAGATTCGACAGCGGCATTCGCGAGAATTTTCCGTCTGCGTAAAGTACTTTCTGTGGCATTCTTTAGAACAAAGTTTTGGCTGAATTTAGTATAACTAATGCATTTGATCAATTGTCTCTTTTGTGTTAATTTCATCAAGTTTCCCCAATATATTGTGAAGATCAGTTGTGACAGATTATCTTATATACAACTGCTTCAGAATTGATCTTTTTATTGATATTTTTTGGTTTTTAATGATATCCATAATAGTTTTAGATTTGATTGTACTTATTTTAATGTTGTTAAGGTTGGAAAAATTGTTTTGGATAGAAAATGTTAGGGAGTTCGTAGGTAATATTATACATCTGTTTTTATTTAGTTTATTGTCTTTGTTATTGTTAATAATTTTATTTTTGCAATTATATATTATCTGTCGTTTTCTTAGCATTATGGATTTAAATAATGAGTATATTGTAAGTTTTATCTAAAGTGTTGCATATATATATATATATATATATATATATATATATACTACTGTTTTACTACTGTTTATTATAAACAGAGCATTTACTTAAATATTTGCATGTATATAAATAACCTATAACAATAAAATATATTAAAATAATTGTCGGACTTAGTCCATTTCATAATATATGATGTCATTTGTTTACGTTATGATACGCTTCAGCAGATATGAGAGTTCGTGAGAAATCATGGGAAATTTGTCGTTTAATATATATATATATATATATATATATATATATATATATATATATATATATATATATATATATATATATATATTAAACGACAAATTTATATATACATTTTTACATATATATATATATATATATATATATATATATATATATATATATATATATATATATACACAAATAATCGTTTACTCGTTTCTAAGTACATCCATCTGCTTGGGCGGTTAGCCAATCCCTGTAGCAGACGCCTGCTCATGAATTCTGATTTATACTGCAACTATAGTTGGCGAATTGTATTTACAGATCTCTGGGCGAGAGCGCATCCTTTGCAGGAATCAACAATTTAAACAAGGCCAGTACAATCAACCCCTTGGTGACGATGTCTGGTTACTTCGTATTAGCACAACCAGCGATACACCGAAGAATTTTTTTTTTTTTTTTTTTACTGAACATTTATTAACTATACAAGGAAACAAATGTACAGTATCTAAATTTTTGTATCAGATATTTTACGGTAAATGGTTTATCTCGCCATTTTGGGATAGATTTGTACAAAAAAGAACGAAGACCATTTATTTTCCTATAAAACATTACCAAGATGATTCCTAGTATTGCAATATTTCATTACGATAAGCCTCTACTAGTATTGTCCAGAAGTTGGGGGGGGGGTCGCATTATTCATGAGCTTATGAAAAAAATCAGGTTTTTCACAAAAACATTCAGGTGACAAACTATAGATGAAGTCGTCTTCTACACGAGTATATATGGTAAGAGAAGAGTGAAAGCCATTAAATTAAGAAATTGGAAGTGATGAGAATGCAGTTGATTGATATTCTTCCTTGGGAAATAATGGTAGGAACCTCCACTTGGTCGCATAAAAAACAGCATGGCTTGATGAAAAAGGGCCCCAAACATAGTTTTGTCATTAAAATGTTTATGTTATTATTAAGAGGAAAGACCAAAATATTTTTTTATTACTTTTTGAAATTTTTTATTCTTTTGTAGCAAGTTGTAACTTTTGGTTGAAAATCTTTCTTTTTTTTTTTTTTTTTTTACGTCAGCGGCGGACCAAATATAAAGGTGTGTTTTTTTGCGTTTTTTCCAGTGAAAAACACATTGATTTGATGGAAATTCTTGCAAAATTCAAATAATTGTCGGATTTTAATGAAACTTTCAGGACATATTCAAAAATGAATGAAATTATTTTTGATTTTTTTTTTAGAAAATCTTGGTAAAAATGTTGTTTTTATTTTCATATGTTACCACTCACTTAATTTCATGAAATTTCGAGAAATTAAATTTTTAGGGCGGGAATTTTTTATTAGTTAAAAACAGGGCTCTTTAGAGAAAGTAAATCATTAATTGTTTTTTTTTTGTTTTTTTTTTGTAAAACAGTTACCAGTTTCATCGAAAATCTGCTCTTAATTGCAAAATTAAACAATGCAATAAAACTATGAGATTATTTAATTAGAAAAGCTTTTAATTGCTTTTATAAACAAGTTATATTAAGGAGACTATTGTCTGAAGAAATAAATCTTTTTCAATGAATAATGAATTTTTACAAGAATTTTTTTTCATTTTTTAAAATTTTAATTACAATAATTTATAATAGTTCAAAAATCTTTTAAAATTCTTCATTGTTTTCAAGACGGCACTTTGGTGATATCGTTAAGTGAAAAAAAGACATTTACGAATCAAAATTTGAAAAGCTCATAACAACAGTCGTTTGTACCTAAATATTTTTTTTTAATTTTTAAAATAATCTTTAGTAAAATAACATTCGTAATTCCTACCTATGGTAATCTATATATTACATAATCCTTTAAAAGGTCACATGATTTAAGTGTCGTCTGGCGCACTGCAATTATTTCACTTTTAATTCAGTTCTGTTTCATCATTAACGTCTTTGTAAATCATCTCTTCAAAATATCAAAAAAAAGGTTTACTTTTTTAAATTGCTATTTCACTAAATATTTTTTTATTTTATGCATTTATTTTAGTTTGGGTCATACTTCAATTGATTAAATTTTTTTAAGGCAGTAAACTTAGAACCTAAATAGGAAATGCAAATTTCATAAAACTTAAAAACAACTAAAAGTCAATAAAATATTAAATAATTCCAATTTATATAATTTCTATCTGAAATACACCAGAATATTTTACTTACTGGAAATAATAAATTTAACAATTTAGCTTTCAATAAAACTAAAATTAAATCTTCAAGAATGCTTTTACATTTTTAAAATTTAATTTTAAACCTGAGGTATCGAAAATTCAGTGGACGTACCTATCACATAGGAAATTGCGTGATCGGCGAATGATTTCGTTATGTTTGTGATAGCAAAATACTTTACAGGCGACTTACCTGCTGCCTCAATCATTTTGGTTTCTCAGGCAATCACCTACTGCTGTCTTTCGATTTTTCGTCTACACGCACTTATATATTGATGGTAGATGTTATAATTACTAAACAATCAATGATATAATACAGCTTTTCTAACCAATCATCAAATAGAAAACGATCAATCGCCCAATCAATTCATTAAAATCATGTTTTGAAAAAAGTAAAATAATAACTCTGATTCCACTCTACTTTCTAAAAGTCTCTTGTCTTTCAAGTTTTCAGTGTTATAGAAATTTTTCCATATGCAAAAAAATATCGATTATGAACAATAATTAAAACAGAAAGAATGTGTTTATTTACAATAATATAAAGAATATTTTGTGAATAAGAAAATAGGTTTAGAAGTGTGCTCAAAATATTTTGAGCAACTAATAAAATTAAGCCAGGTAAAAAATGTTTATAAGAAATTGGAGATTTACTGAGAAGTTATAACTGTCTTTAGTAGAGTGTGTAGTGTGTCAGTGACGTTCACGAAATATTTTCAAATTTTGTTGAGGTGTTTTTGGTTTGATAGTTCAACACAAATGGGATGCTCGTTGCTCATTGGAAGGAGTTGCCGACTGATTATCGTTTGTGAAAAACTTGGACCATTTGCGTGCTAGTCTCAGACAAGCATTATTAAAAATTGTCTGTTTTAAGTTTTTGTATGTTCCCGGAGATGCTAACGGATCACGTTGTATCCCGGAAGTGAACGTTCTCTTTTATCAACTCACTACTGAAAACTTATTTGTTCTGAAAACTTCATCTCACCTGCCTAGTTAGGTAAATTGAGTCGAGATGAATAGCGATTAAACCGGCCGATGTTTTCCCTGCTTGTTGGCTCACTAAGCTAATTTTTAGAATTGTCTCATATTTCAAAATCCATCCTTCTGATTGATTGAAAATAATTATTAAGAGAGGGTACTTTTCTCAAGCCTTTTTTGACAGTACATTGCTTTTTCATTACTCTGAACCAGATACAGAGTGGCCTCAATCAGGCTCGGAAGCAAGGTTTATCAAAAGCGTCCTATTCAAACACCTCACTGATTGGAAATGTCTTCACTCTAGGTGTAGTGTCAAGAGGCAATGAGTAGTATCATTTCCGCATATGTCTTTGTAATGCGGGTGTTTAAAGTGGCTTGCTCACTTCTGCAAGATTTACACTAAAATTGAATATTCTCTTCCATACCGCCAACCTGTCTTTTAGGCACATTTTCTTCTTGTTAATCATGTGACCAAAGCCTCTAAGGTATTTTTTAGAGTATTTGTTTACTCCCCACCCACGCTGGTAGTACATGACACAAGATCGGTTTAATGTGGAGTGCACATAGAGGTACAAGTGGGTCAAGGATAAAACTTGCCCAGTCCTTGTGGATAGCGGTGGCATCGGTATCCAGTGATCGTCCCCCTTTAGTGCAATGAGGGAGGTGCTGCTCTAGAATTGGAATCCTCAGTACCAGTCACCCATCATTAAAAATAATGTAAACTGCACGAAAACAGAAATACGTTAGACAGCAGAAGAACCGATACTACACTTTGATTCCAACTTGAATGTCAGGTAACGGCACACTGACAGTATTTACCTACCTTCACTCATCACACACACACACACACACACACACACACACACACACACACACACACACACAAACGGAGGAAGGCTTTGAGATAAGGTCGGTAGATACAGGCCAAGGACAAAATGTTGCTAGTCCACTCGGTCATTGTCAGGTTGGGTTTAATGTAATGTGGGAGGTGCTGCCGCATGGATAGAATAGCCGGGATCAAATATCTCTCTAACGTATCAAGAGCATTAATTTCGTCACACGATGTGTTGTAGGTTAAATTCCAATTTTTTGTCTATATCATTTGGAACCTTCCTAATTACGTTCACAAACAGGAGTATTTGTAACCTTTCAACTTGTAACCTTTCAACTATGAAAACAACTTAGGTTGTTTATCAAATAAAATTTATTATTTTTGTTTTTACTTCAGTCTCAAATACTTCATTTAACACCACCACCCACCCACCGCTAGTATATAAATTTGTTTTTCAAATAAATTCCTGTTATGGGGTCCTCCCCTTTTCATATAAGTGGACTCTACCGGTGTTACTTGGAGTGCTGCCGTTAAATACCTAGTTAGACAGTCAGTAAGAGAGGATATACGGAGAGAGAGAGAATATACGAACGGAGATAGTGTGAGGTAACCTCGTGTAGAAGTCAGTTACAAGCACGTAGACTCTAAGGAAGTCCTACTTCGAGACTGTATATATCTATCTGTATTTGCTACTAACCGCGTTCCTGGACTTACTAACAGTATTACTCTTTGTATGATTGCGTAAATACATTTTATTTCTTATATTTAATTATTGCGTTTGTCATTCCTTGGAGACCGAATTCATCTCGGAATCCACAACAACTTGGCAACGAAGATTCGAACACACTCGGAAAAAAAAATCAACAAAAGAAAAATATTCCCTCGTCGTCCAACAAGCAAATTGGCTTCGAGTGATTCGAACTCACACGAAAAAAAAAAAAAAAAAAAAAAATAGAAAAATCCTTCCCTTGTCGTCCAACAACAAATTAGCGGTAAGCAATTTCGAGGAGTAAAAATACATAAAATTGAGTTATGGAAGATTTTTAAAAATTTTTGGTAGAACTGATAAAACACCAAAATGAGCAACAATTACAAATGCAAAAATACCAAAATGATCAACAGTTACAGCTACATGAAAAATGGCAAAAGCAAATATTACAAAGGCAAAAGGAAAATCAAGATAGACAAACAGAGCTCCAGGAACTAATATTGAAAGAAGCGGGCAACAAGCAATTAGATATTGAAAAAGAAGCAACATTTTCGCAAGACGCAGTGTGGAATACCATAGAGATTTTCAAATATTCTCTAGATGAGGACAAAAATTTTGGAGATTACTTCAGAAGATATGAAGACATCTTTAACATAGATTGTTAAAATTGGACAGAAGCAAAAAAGCTACGTCTATTGCTTAGAAAATTAGGAACTGAAGAATATACAAAGTTCGTGGATTATATCTTGCCAAAAAAGACGAACGAATTAACATTTGACGAAGCAGTGACATGTCTTAAAGAACTCTTCAGCCCCAAAACATCACTCTTCCATAGGAGGTGGAAATGCCTTAACCTGGTATGGGGCAATAATGAGGATTATTCCACGTTTGCCGCAATCGTAAATAAACATTGTGACGACTTCAAACTAGCGAAATTAACACTGGACAATTTCAAATGTCTCATCTTTGTTCAAGAGCTAGTTTCTACAAAAGATAGCGAAATGGGTAGAAGAATGCTTGCAAAATTACAAAATGAACTGGGTCTAACATTACAGCAATTATCGAAAAATTGCCAGAGATGTTTAAGCATAAAAAAAGACGCAAAGGACATTGAAGAATCAGCTGTTTCTCATATACGTAAGTTAAACAAAAGTCTACGTTCTTCACCCTCCCCGGAAAGAAAACTAAAATTTTACGACAATGAAAAAAGATTCTCACCCTCCCCGGAAAGAAAAAGAAAATTTTATGATAAGAGAAAAAGGACAACACACAGGACAAATTATGACGAATATCGAAACAAATATAAGCCCCCTCCATCAGTATGTTATCGATGTGGAGGCTTACATTGGAACAAGGATTGCCGCTTCAGATATAAAAACTGTCTTGAATGTGGAAAAAAAGGCCACAAGGCATCCCAATGTAGAAATAGAAAAGATACTAATAGAATAAGAGCTACAAGGATGAATAACGATGACAACACCAATGTAAGGAAATATGTGGAACTGGAAATTTTAAATAAAAAGATTAAATTACAACTGGATTCGTGTTCCGACCTCACGATAATCAACTTACAGACGTGGAAAAACTCAACAGACCTACCATGTTACACACTCAAAAAATTGCCAAGTCGGTTACAAGCAAACGAATAAAATTTGAGGGAGAAATAATCGTGAATGTTAAATTTCACGGCAAAACAAAAAACTTAAGATATACGTCATGAAAGATACTGAAGATCTTGTAGGTATCGACTGGATGCAGAAGTTCAACGTTTGGGACCTACCTATCAACTCTTTTTGCAAAAAGTTAGAGGTTGAACCATCAGATACTATAAAATTAAAGGAAGAATTATATAATCAATTTCCTGAGGTATTTTCAAGCGGGTTGGGACGATGCAACAAATTTAAGGCCAAAATAGAATTAAAAGAAAACGTTCAACCAATTTTTAAAAAGAAGCGAAATGCACCGTTCGCTACTATAGAAAAAATAGACAAAGAATTGGAGAGACTTGAACAAACTGGGATTCTATCAAAAACAGAGTTTAGTGAGTGGGCAGCGCCGGTGGTTTATGTAAAAAAAGAATTCAGGAGAAATTCGCGTATGCGCAGATTTTTCGACGGTACTCAACAAGGCGATAAAAGACCACCATTACCCACTACCGAGCCCAGAGGAGATATTTACAAAGCTCAACGGCGGTAAGATATTTTCAAAAATAGATCTTAGTGAGGCTTATCTACAAATCCCAGTAAGGAGAAAAGAGTACGAAAATCCTTTGCATTAATACGCACAAAGGGTTGTACAAATTCAACAGACTACCATTCGGAATAAAATTTGCACCTGCAATTTTTCAGCAAACGATGGACACAATGCTCACGGGCCAGAATTTCGCGACCGCTTATCTGGATGATATTCTAATTAAGAGCGACAATGTTGAAGAGCACACATCACACATAAAAGAAGTTTTTAGAAGACTTCAGGACTTCGGCTTCAAAGTAAAAGAAGAAAAGTGTGATTTTTTCCCTAAATGAAATTAAATATTTAGGTCAGATAATAAATGAAAATGGCAGGAAACCGGACCCAGAGAGGGCATCGGCAATTAAAATATGCCGGAACCAAAAATATTGCAGAACTACAAAGTTTCCTGGGCCTAGCTAACTACTATGGTGAATTTATTGATAATATGCATAAACTGAGGGCTCCACTAAATGAGTTACTAAAAAAGGAGCATAATTGAATTGGACAGAGGACTGTAAAAAGCATTTAAGGAAATAATACAAAAATTAACTTCGGAGTTATCATTGACACATTTCGATCCCGAACTCGAAATCATTATTGCAAGTGACGCGAGCTCACATCGGGTAGGTGCGTGTATTTTACACAAGATGCGGAACGGTACAAACAAACCCGTTGCACACGCATCTAGATCATAAGAGACAAAAATACTAACTCCCCCAAAAAGGGATCTAAGGAGGGGGGTGTTATGGGGTCCTCCCCTTTTCATATAAGTGGACTCTACCAGTGTTACTTGGAGTGCTGCCGTTAAATACCCAGAGTGAGACAGTCAGTGAGAGAGGATATACGGAGAGAGAGAGAGAGAGAGAATATACGAACGGAGATAGAGTGAGGGAACCTCGTGTAGAAGTCAGTTACAAGCACGTAGACTCTAAGGAAGTCCTACTTCGAGACTGTATATATCTATCTGTATTTGCTACTAACCGCGTTCCTGGACTTACTAACAGTATTACTCTTTGTATGATTGTGTAAATACACTTTATTTCTTATATTTAATTATTGCGTTTGTCATTCCTTGGAGACCGAATTCATCTCGGAATCCACAACAATTCCAAATTTGTAAAAATAGTAAAACCGATTTCATATGCTTTCTAAAGATTTTCTTTAATTTCTAGAAATAGTGAAAAATTTATATCCGTTCTATATAATTTGTGGGCTATCCCTACAAGGCTTTGTTAGTTTCGCCAAGACACCGTTAAGTGACGCTGTTAAATAAAAAACGGGACATTTCCTGTTTTCTCTCTTTTTTTTCCTTCTGTTAGGCGGTAGAAGTAATACTAGCAAGGAACCCTGTCCCTAGAATGGGCGTAACTTTCGCCGAGTGACTCACTGAACTTTTTCACATACACGCACACCTAAATATAATGTCTTTTTTTTCTTTTCATCCATATTTGCACGCATACTAATGCATTTTCTCTTCTTTGTTAACCAGTCAAATTTTATATAAAAACACATGAAAATATCGCCTTCTTGAAATTTAGTTCATTTCCTTTTACCTCTGCAGACAATGACGACCCGTCATTTAAATATGTAAATTTTGTTAGCCATGGATTTTAAGAACAGTATCGCAACATATGGTGCATATTCACAACAACTTTCTTTATACGTAAAACTGGCGAAAGGATGATGGAAACTTCTCGACTTGATCTAGGAAGTCTTCAAAAAAATAATCTGATGTTTAGTTATTGGCTCAAAGTTTGGGGATTGGGTCAAGTCGAGAAATTTCCAGCGCCTATCTGTATACAATAGAGCATGAATCATCCGAAAAAATAAAACAGCTTCAGTTTTTGATTTTAGTACAGATTTAAAACAGTGTCAGCAAAGAAAAGACTTTTAGAATAAGTAAATGAATATAAAAACAAAATGGCAGTAACTCTGTTTACATGAAATTGAAAAACAGTAGCTGCGGAAATAACTGATGATTTGCCGGAAGAGCTGCGTTCAAGCGGAAGTGATGAAAATAAAGATGGCTTTGATTCTTCCCAGGAAATTGATATGGATAAAATATCAGAGAAATTTGTACCTTGTCAGAGACGACTGACGTAGATTTTTAGTGAGAAAACTCAAATTGTAGACCAATTCCATAGTACAGTCGGTCCTCACTGCATGCCTCATTATTTTGGCCTTGTGTCAGACTAAGCTAAAACTAATAAATAACTATGTTTAGTAGAAAAAAAAGCGGTTGAAGTCTGTACTCAAATAAAAGACACGATTGCGAATGTCGATGAAAAGAAAACGGGACGCAATACAAATGTAGTTTAACAGAAGGATACTAAGATTGATTTAGGAGAGCTTAAGCAACTGAGAAATCTTAAATAAAAATCGAAACATGTATACTCCGATTCAAAAAGACAAAGCCGAAATTTTTTGGATATACAATAAGATTTTAACACTCACAGGACATATCGAAGGCCAAAGTGACAGGAGAAAGCTACGGATCATTTATCTTGTGTGAATGGATGAGACGAAGGGTTAGTAAAAGGAAAAAACATGATATAAAATTGTGGAGAGCCATTATCGATCACGTCCTGAAGGGACACGGCACATAGAAGTATGAAGGTGTCTGGATAATCGAAGGACTAATTTATAATTATGCTTCTTCGACACAGGACTTAGCATAAGTAAATGGTGTTCATCGATTTCTCAACACGTCTTAGCCACGTTCTCTTGATTCGAGATGTATATGAATAATGAATACTAAAGTGATTTTAGACATTTTGTGAGACGATGTCGCTATAGTGGCTGCAGCTGAAGATCAAAATTAATATTTAGTATTATACTTCTTAGTTGTAAGAGAAATCATATTGGATAATGGACGATGACAAAGTTTCACAATTTGATTAAACATTCTAAAGAATTATTTCACTCCCGTGTAATTTTTGGGGAATTTGTCTGTCACTTGTCGAAGTTGAATGTATTTTACACTTATTCGTTGTTAGCGTCAAAAAATATTCTCCAATATTCAAAATTCTTGACTTTTTCCTTATTTCTTTGTTTCATTCAACAAATTCCTTCATTGATATCCTCATTAAGTTTATCTTTATTCCCCTTTGTTTTCCTTCTTTAACCTCTCTTCCCCTTTTTCTTTTCTCTCTCCTTTCTCGTTCTTTTTCTTCTTTCTATATTATTCTCGTTCGACTTATAATCTGCTTCCTTTCTTTTTCTTTACTCTTCAGCTTTTTTAGATTTACTTTCTGTTTCTCTTTCTTTCTATCTCTATATATATATATATATATATATATATATATATATATATATATATATATATATATTTTGTCACTGAAATACTAGGGTTCACTGGAAAAAACGGACAAGCGTCACAAAGATGAACAAAACTGGCAAAAGTACGGATATGGAATATCCCTTAAGTTTGGAAACACTATTCCCGTTGATTTTAATAAAGGCTTCGGTGCGAAGACGGACACCTAAATAATGCCGGACGGTACAAGAACAGCTACCTTGCAGATCAGACTCCTGTGGGGATGCTTCCGCGATCGCTACGAACTTAATTTCAAGTCTTGAGCGAACTGTTACAACAACAACTACATTCCGTTATCGTCAACATTGAGTGACGTTTTTCAATATTGTTTCTATTTTTTATGCATATCTAGTTATTATGCATCTGTGTACAGTTAATTATATGAAAAGTATGCTTATTCATTAGTTGGAAATACAATAAATTCAAAATTTGTTTGTGTACGAATATTTGTTTCCCCCACTATATATATATATATATATATATATATATATATATGTGTGTGTGTGTGTGTGTGTGTGTGTGTGTATATATATATATATATATATATATATATATATATATATATATGCTTCTGCATATATATGCTTGCACAATGTCATATCACACCTCCTGGCATCTCGGCTTTAGTTTACCCGTACCGTAAATATTTTCACAGTAATTTTTGTGATGAGCTTTTGTTTCCTCGACTTCACAAATTTAAGTACAGTACTAGATTGGCATTTAGGTTTCATAATTTCACTGTTGAATTTGCTAGTTGTAACCGTAAGTTCTATGCGAATAGTTTCCTCTTCCGGCTTCCTCGTCACTCAAGTGCCGTGATAAACGCTTATGCGATCATGTCTCTTTCGATTCATGACTGACTAGGTAGAGATTATTCTGCTCTAGGACCCAGCCTGTCCTCATATTCAATCCATAGTTGAGAGAAGAAGAGATGGATTCATATCTTTCTCATGGGTATTTGCGCGCATGTGAATGCAACGAACCCGACTGGAATTCGAACCTGGCTCTCCGATTTTTCGTTCTGAGCCGATAGCCATTACATCACAAGTCCTATCCAAACTACGATCTTCAAATACAATATCAGTCGTCATCTTCTGTCCCCTTGAATACTATTCTTTTATTGTCCTCTCCTTTTCTTTCACTCTCAGTAAACCCTTGAATCTTAGTGGCTTTATTGCCTTGTTCCAGGTGAAAAGAGTAAAATAAAAATAAAAATAGATTGACAGACCAAAGTAAGATGTTTTGTTCAGCTATGATTGCATTTATTACATCAGCGTCCTCTTAGAAGGATAGAAAAAGGAATGTCTCACTTCTATATCTTTTCAACCTACAGTAAGCTAAGCCACCTTCCACATCAGTTTTTCAGATAAAAAATATTACGCTTGCCAAAATTAACAAATGACTTTGATAAATTGTAGAATTTTATTTCCCAACACTTGTTTGTTTTTTGTTGTTGTTTTTATCGTATATTTATCGCAAATGATAGTTTTTCGCCTTACAGCAAAATGGCTACCGACTGTCCTTTACGAATCTTCATTGGTTGCCAGAACATTGTAATCTCTTACCAAGATAAATCTTAATCTTGATATTTTTCTTTCGCTATCTCTCTCTATATTCTATATTCTCCTTCTCACATTGCTAATCTTCTACCGTCTCTCTCTCTTTCTCTCTCCACTCCCCAATATCCCAGTTTGCTCTCCTCACGATTCTTCGCTTTTCATTACATCCCAGTTGAAACATCTTTTTTTCAAAAGCTTTTCCTTCGATCTTACTGTTTTTATTACTCTTTTTAACCTTTTTAATTCCTGACTTATACCTCTCTCTGTTTTTATTTTATTTCTAGCCTCCTGGTTCATTAATCTTCCTCTTCCTTTCTCTCTCTCCTTCTCCGTCTTTATTTGTCTTCACCTTACTCCTCCTACTTTTTTCTATGCCTCCTACTCTGTTCCGTCCAACCAATCGATCCATTTTTATCACGACACAAGATCGGCCGGTTCTCTGTCGTTTTCATTAAAACAGCCGATCTTTTATAGAGTGATCAAAGCGAGAAGAGGCCGATAGAGAAATAAGGTATTTAGATAATGGGAAAAGGCGGGCGATGGCCAATACAGAAACGAATGAATAAGATCAAAAGTGAATAATACAGGCTTAAGATGTCTTTTGATTAGTTGAAAGTCTTTTCAAGTCTGACCGAGAAGAAAAGAAGTTGCGAGAAGAGAAAATGAGTGAAATAAAAGAAAAAATGGCGGTTTTTATGAAAATGGAAAAGAAAGCCGTAAAAAGTGAAAGAGAGAGAGAAAAGGGAGTGAAAAAGGGTAAACGAAAAAAGCAAGGAAGGGAAGAAATAAAGAAAAGCAAGGAGTAAAAAGAAACGAAAAAAGCGAGATTAAAGAAGAAGAGAAAGTAGGAGAATAATTTAAAAAAAGGAAAACAAAAATGAAGGGAATAGACGAAAAAAATGAAAAGGAAGAAAGAAAAAGAAAATAAAGAAGAGAGAGAAAAAAGACGAAGAAAAGCAAAGGAAATAATTAAAAAAACTAGAGGAATGGAGAAAGAAAGAGAAAAGAGTAAGGAGAGAAAAAAGAAAAGAATTGAAAGTGACAAGGAAAGAAAAAGATAGGAAGAGAAAGAAAGAAGGAAAGAAAGAATTCGAAAAAGAAAGAAAAATGATTAAAAGATGTACAAAGAGAGGATGAAATAAGAGAACTGTGAAATTGATGAAAAAAGTAGATGACTGTAAAGAGGGTAGAGATTTGAAGATGAAAACCGAGTGACTAAACGAAACGTACCGGAAATGTATGAAAGAAAATGAGGGGGGAAAAGGAAAGTAAATTAGAAAGGTACATTGGAAAGGTGGGATCAGTTGTGAAAAGGTGGGATCAGTTGTGAAAAAGAACGGTGACAGAAAACGAAGAGAAAATACGGAAAAAGCGAAGAGAGAAAAGGAAAGAGAAGCGATTCGACAAGGAGTAAGAATGAAAAGAATTTAGAAAACAGTTGAGAAGATGGTGTGAAAAATAGATGAATGGGAAGAGAGGTAAAGAAGCGAGGTATCGGCTAAAAAGAGACATAACCAAACTGAAAAGGCATATTACAAAGAAAGAAAGAAAGAAAGAAGAGGAAAAACAAGCAACGAGAAAGGAAACAAAAAGAAAGAAACGTGAAAATGAATAAAAACGTGGAAAACCTAAGGGGGAAAAGGAAAGTAAGAAAAAGACAAGTAAAGAAAGAAGGAAAAAAATAAAAGTACGTTACACGTCGTTTTGTGCTCACTAGGTTGTAAGAGCCATATACAAACATACATTATATATGCACACACACAAGCAAACATATTTATTATATATATATATATATATATATATATATATATATATATATGTATATATATATGGCATTTATATAATAAATATATTAGATATAATTATTTTGTGTGTATACACACACACACACACACACACACACACACACACATATATATATATATATATATAGCCGGCGGCAACAACAAAGACGACAATGATGATGATGTCGATGATGACGATATCATGAAATGGAAAAAGATGAGATGAAAGCATATAAAGGTCATTGGAAGAAATTGATGATAGAGAAGAGGAGAAAGAAGAAATTGATGATAGAGAAGAGGAGAAAGAAGAAATTGATGATAGAAAAAAATAAGAAAAAACAAATTATCGACAGATCAGAAAGAAAACAAAACGAAAAACATTAACAATAACTGAAGTGATTACAAAGACAAAAAAACAGAAGAAATCAGTGACTACAAACTATTAACAACACCCCACCCCATCCCCGAGATTCGATGGCGTATATAATAATTTATTTCATTAGAAAAAAAAAACGCATCATCAATTTCATTCCAGTTCTTTTATGATTAACGAATGAAAAAATGGTAATAAAATATTTTCTGCAAAATTAAAGATGAAAACAGTTGCAAAAATTATTTTTTTACAATGATGTTCACACTGTACAAGGCTCAAGAGTACCTCTAGGTAGAAGCTTACGGGTAAGAGGCCCAGTTTATGCGGATATATGGGAAAGATAACAGCTAATCCTAGACTTGAACAGGTTTAGTTTGTAGTGATCGAGGAAGAATCCTCTTGGGAGTCTCGGTTCCACAAAGCAGTGATTCGTGGAAAGAATCTGTTCGAGTGGAACTTACGTCTCACCAAATGGAATACGAAAAGGAGGGAATGGAGTTTGTTGGCTACAATGGACGGGACATGGATTGGTCTTAGCCGTGAAGGTTAGAACTCGTGGAACTAAGAAATGTAGTTCGTCTGAACCCTTTTCATGGAAAAACAGGGATAGACAAGCGAGAGGTTCGCGACGTTTCGTCTCTGGGAAAGGGGTTGGAGGGTGGAAAATAATTCATCACCCACAAGAACGCGAAGACGCTTTTTAACTCTATCGAGACAGGAAATTGTAAACTGGACAGCATTATACTATGTTCGGCTTGATCTGGCTCTTGTAAAGGTAAAGCATATCAAGAGGAGTCAGGTAGTTACTAATGTGTGGTGTACAGGATTGAGTTTAAGTCGCTATAGGCGCTCAAAGGGAACATCCGTTCATCGCGTCATTGGTCAAAGTTCTAGCTCTAATCGGTGATTATGGAATGCTACTAGTTTGGTTTTCAAGACATTGAAATGTGACCAACCAGCTCTCCATCCTTTTGCTGAGCCGTTAGAGCTAGATCAGTCGAGAGATCAGGTGTCAAGCTCTGGGCATATAGAGTTCTGAAGATGCAGCCATACACCGTTAGATCATCAGTATAGATATTCACAAATGATCTGAGTATATTCTTAAGCAGATCCTTTATGTCAAGAACTACCTTAAGGGACCTTACCCATTAGGAAGAACTTTATAATTGAGAAAATTGTCTTTAATGTTGAGAATACATATGTGAATCTCACCTTGAAACCATCAATTTTCCAAATGTCGTTTAACGAATCAATCAAAATAGATTGTGTAGCTGCAATCGCTTCGCAAAATGCCAGTTTTCGCCGGGAAATTTGATATTAAATTCAAACCAACGTACAGTCAACGACGAAATTATTCGTACACCCATCAATTATGAATATTTTTATCCATTTCTCAGAATCTAATAACCGTATGATGCCAGGTATTTTTTAGATGTTAATAAGCACAAAAAAGGAATATAAAACTCAATTTTCAGATCAATAGGAACTTTGATAAGGGTATTACGCAAAATAGAAAAAGAGAAAATTTTTCGTACACTATGAAAAATAGAAAAAGACTGAACAATTTTTACAATATTAATAGCATGGCCTCTCATCTTGATGGGTGTACAAATAATTTCGTCGTTGACTGTAGTTTTAGTCAGAAAAGATGGAGGCTCTTCTAATGAGAAAATTCTCTGACATCACACAGTTTGGGTGTGCGTTGAAGACAATTGCCCGACAAAGGTCTTCAGAAAAAGACATAGGTGTTGACCATAATAAAATAGTTACCTTAGGCAATCCTATGAGAAGTACAAGTCCTACAAGGATTTAGTATTTGGGGAGCACACTCTTGACAACACTAAATAGGCAGATGGCACCGTGTTAAGTGCAGACGCAGACAAAAACTCCAGGAATTTTTTGACAATGTTAAGTGAAAGCGTGTAGAAAGAACTAACCCTCGACTGTGAGAAGACAAAATATATGACTGCCAGCAAAAACAAAAACCCAAGATACGAACTGTGAATTGTAGATGACAAAAAATACAGAAGTTTAAATATCTGGGCTGAAGGAAAATATGACACCGAAAGCACATTGCAATAGTGGAAAATGATTTCCAAAAGCTAAGCAAAGTATAAAGAAACAGGAAAATTTCATTAGAAACAAAGAAAAGAGTGCTAAACTCTTTTATATGGCAGTGAAGAAGGCTTGGAAATTTAGGCACTCACTGAACATGTTAAAGACACGGGTTAAACGCGAGTAACTTACTTAACGGGCTTGTGTAAATGAGTGGCAGAACAGGGGATGGGAGGGATATTAAAAAGACGAACTTTTCTAAGATCTACAAACGATAGGTAGTCGTGGGGAGTCATGATCGCTCATTTCCTGAGGGTGCACCGTACATAAAAGAAGAATTGCTTCCCATGAAATAAAGAAAATGCTTCCAGATAATATCAAAATTAGTAAAGAGTGCAGAACAACCCAAAATGCGTTGGGGTCTATCGCAGTGAAATCAATGGAGAAGAGTGAAATAAAACACTTCAAATATACCTGAGTGTATGGATCAGTTATAACAAATTTAATCTAGGAGATAAGGAGATTAAACATAGAATAGGTTGGGCTAGAATTAGCATTTTACAACACCACTAAATCAAAACATTAACCTAAGAACTCGAATCATGTTTTTGAATAACCTCGTCAGTTCAAGACTTTCATGTGGATGCCATATATAGCACCAAACACGATTAGAAATATATAACCATTTTCTCAGATCAATGATTAAAATGGTTTCAAGTGAATATAGCCTGTGGGTGTTAAAGAAGACTAGCCTTGATCATATCTCACAGACTGGCGCTACAGAATCACAACGTTCTTTATCAAATAGCAGAAAGTACATCTACTTGAAGATTTCCAACAGGAGCAACTGCTGAAATGGTTAGTACATGTTACTGGAAGAAAAAAATAATGACATAATCCTTATGTGAGCTTTCCACACTACTTTAAGCAAAAGTTCGGGAAGGAAACCGTTTTAAAACCAAGATTTGATTTATTTCAAACGATAGTAATTGCTAACTATTGGTTCAATAAGGCAGGTCCATTTTGGAATCGTGACATTTCACTCAGTTTGAAAATTAAGGTCTGACATCGTAAATAATAACACAAACTCGTTACTGATTTTTGAGGAAACAAGTTTAGATTTAAAATCGTAACGCTGGAATTTCATTCCGCTGATCAGTGAAGGCCCTATAAAACAGCCTTATACAATTTATAATTTCCTGAAGCTTTATAAATTGTATTTAGACAAGAAGCATGCCACAAGCACATTATTACTAAATCATCGTGCCATTAAATAAGACCTTCATTTATTTCAAAAGTAAATTATACTGAATAATTTAGATATATTATCATGTAACTTAGTATAGAGTGCAGTAGTTTTAGTGCCATTTTCAATAAACAATGCAAATTTAGAAATATTTCTTTTTAGAAAATCTTGGTAAATATGTTTTTACATTTCTTACCCATAAACCACTTATATTTAATTTTATGAAATTCATTTTTGTTTTGCTTAATTTTTATATTAGTTATAAGCACAAGTAATTTAAATCACCAAATTTCTTTTTTGTTGTTTTTGTCAAACAGGAACCCCAGTTACAGAATTTCTGCTCTGAATCGTAAAATAAAAATGCAATAAAACTAAGATATTATTTAATTAGAAAACTTTTAATTGCTTTTATGAATAAAATATATTATGGACAATATTGTCTTAAAAAATCGATGAATAATGAATTTTTACAAGAATTGTTTTCATTTTTTTTAATTATAATAATTTATACTTCTAAATCTTTTAAAATTGTGTTCATTTGTAAAGGTTAAGTAATATTGTTATTAAGTAAAAACTATATTTACTAATCATAAATGGAAAAGCTTACTATTCAGCGACTCCTATAATACGGATGTCCATACACGACATTATCAGAAAATAAGAGCGGTAACTATATTAGAATGTTTAAAACATTTAAAATTTTTTAAAGTTATTGGTTAGTTAAAATTATCTAAAAAGGTGTTCACGTTGTATACGTTATGGAATTTCAACGTTACCTTAATCTCGCAACTGTCAGGATAAAATGTGTGTCAACACTTCATAAAAAAAGAAAAACATCCATCTCAATGGTAAAATATTTCTGCAGCAATTTAAGCATAAAGTAATTAATATTTGTTTTAATTCAAATTTAATTTAAAATTTAAATCAGTTAATATTCCTCAAATAAAGTTTCAGATAAGTATGTTTTCTTTTTGAATGTTTTTTTTTAATAAAGTGGATTAAGCTGTGTTGACAGATTTACCAATATGTCCGATTTTAGCGATTTCAAATAAAACAAATACTTCCAATCAAATTAAATTCAGTTTGAAATACAGCAAAGTATTTTGCTTATTGGAAATATTAAATTTTATCTATTGGCTTGCAATTAAAACTAAAATTAAAGATTCAAGAAATATTTTTCATTTTTGAAATGCATTTTTAACCTTAGATATCGCTTTATTTTTTTTCATTTTTTGAGGTACCTTTTTATAAGCATAGCCACAAAAATATTTTCAACAATAAACCGGGAATAAAATGCGAAACTCTTTTCTCCATCACAAAAGTAACTACTTCCGTAAAAAAATCTTTATGACCACTCATAATTTTTGGCAAACCAATAGTTTAGACTTATTCGAAGAGCATACGCCTAAGGAAAGAAATTCTATGCTCAAAAATTGACCAAAGTTAATCTGCAGGTTCGTCTAATACTGGAGTTTTTACGGCAAGACTTTATAGCAATTTATGAGAATGTCATTAAAACACCTAAGGACACATGATTCATTTCTTTCTTGACAATGATTTGAAAAAAATAAAATGAAATAAAATAAATTAATAATTAAATAAAATTTTTTTAATAAATCAGATCAGATTGTGTTATGATGAGTCATAAATAATTTCTGTTTTTGTTCATCAACTTTATTTTTCATAAAAATAAAGTTCAATCATATTTTATTCAATTCAATATTCAGTGTTATTTGCATTGACCTGCTGTCAATTATCAAACAGTTCTTTGAGAAGTTTTAAGTCAAATTCAGAAGTTTTTGATGTGTAAAAGCTTTCAACGAACTCTTGAATCTGGTTCTCATTAAAGAAAGTTTTCCTCCATCAAAAGGTCATGATCGATTAGTGCAAAGGTCAGGTGGATATAGAGGCTCTTCCAAATTTGTTTTTTGTATCATTCTTACTGTCTACGGCTTTTTATGTTGTCATAGAGAAAACATTTTTCCTATTGGCGAGAGAAGCACACTTTTCGACCAAACTATTTATGGTCACGCTACAGCGGTTGGACGTATAAATGGGAATGTTGTGTTTCTTTGCGTCTTAAGAACTCCAAAGGAATACTACCCCTAGCGTCTCGATCACATGCCAGTAGTGTGCAGAAGGGGGGAGGTCAGAAGGTGCAACGGCCCCGGGCTTCCATATCGGGAGAGCATTCAATCAAAGAGGGAAATAAAAATTTATTTTATATTTAATTTGAATAAAGTGTTTACTTCCTGTTTCATTTGTTTTGACATATTTAAAATGTCTTCCATTCTCACGTTTCTCTGTACTCGACCTTATAGCCCCCACCCCCCCACTTGTGTCTTGGGGGGTGGTATACAATCAAGGAGTTGTCCCCTGGTATCTCCAAACCTCTGCTCGTTACTCCCGCACGCACAACTTTACCTTTTCCTCCATGTTGCTTAGCTTTTGACGTTATGGAGATTTTATCATTATCAATTCACGGCCTTTTGGATTGTTGATCATTGCCGTTGATCAGTGTGTACTACAAATATATTCTTAACTGCAAAATATGGTTAGGAGTTACACCATATATATATATATATATATATATACTCTTACGGTAGCAGTTTATAGGATACAAAATCCTACTGTAAACAGTTTGAAAAATCCTGCGAATTCTAAAATTAAAATTCGTAGGTGAAAATGGTCATTAACTAAAGGTATCTTAATTCCTATTGTAAGGAAAATTTTGCTCTGTTTAAACATTGAGCGATCTCCTTATGTCAGTTTTAACATATTTCAAATACTGTTTTATGTTAAATAGGATTCGCTTGGATTATTCCAACGGATTACTATATATATATATATATATATATATATATATATATATATATATATATATATATATATCGATACAGTTAGAATTTATTGCGTATTTTAACAAGTGCTGTTGTTAGCGTGTTGTTATTGAAAGCACATTAAGAGTAAATTCGATTCTGTTTTATAACTGTTGCTATGATTTCGCATCGTCCATATCAACCCTAAATATTTGTCCCATGATTTTGAACTTATTTTGAATTAATAGACTGTCTGCTAAAAGAAAACGCAATTTTAGATAATTTTAAACCTTTTTTATTTTTTATTTTTTTTGTTGAGTGGAGTTTCTTATAGTATCTTAAGCTCGTCGTTCTACTTGTCTAACTGTTGAGTCGAGTCTAAAATTGTCTAATAAGCTATTACATTAACGATAACAAAGTTTGTTGTGGTAGTGTAAATATGGCTGCGGCTTTGCTTATAGCAGAAAATCTGTACACTTCAAGATCTCTTCGTTGCGATTTTGTCTCATTGATGTTTTATTAAAGGCGGTAAAGAATCCGGTGTCGAGGACGTGACTGGATGTGATGGCTAATGTCATTTCTCTCTTTCTTGCTTTTCATTATGCGACAAAGAATGACCGGCAAGAAAATGGAAATATTGGGGTTGCAGTTGGCGTAGATATGGGCGAAATACATTTGAAAGCAAAAGTAAATCAAAAACGGTAAGAAGAAGAAGAAGAAGAAGAAGAAGAAGAAATGTGTGGTAGTAATATAAATGGTAAGTGAAAGAAAGAAAGGAGAAGATGGAACGAACAAGAAGAAGAAGAAAGGAGGAGGAGGATGTGGCTGTGGTAGTAATATAAATGGTAAGTGAAAGAAAGAGAGAAGAAGATGGAATGGAAAAAAGAGAGAAAGAAGAAGGGGGAGGGGTAGAAGGTGGTTTTAGTAATAAAAATAGTAAGTGAAAGAAAGAATCTCACAAGAAAAGACGACGGAAGAAGAAATAAAAAGTAGTGAAAGATTTAGAAAGGAAAAACGAAAGACACAAGAAGATTAAATGAAAAAGAAAGAGAAGTGAAGGAAAAAAACAAGATTGTAGTAACATAAATTATAAATGAAATATAGTAGAAAGAAAGAAAGAAAGAAAGAAAGAAAGAAAGAAAGAAAGAAAATAATGAGATGTAACGAAAAACTAAACATACAAAAATGGCAAAAGAAAAAGAAAATTAAAAATATAAAAGTACTCCATTTTTTGGTCTGGACTATGGCAGTTGGCAGTCGTAGTCAGATACTTAGAATAAACCAACCATTTCCCCAGATCCATTAGCAATATATCGGATATATAAATTCCACTTGGAAACTGGGAAGAGTTTGCTTCTCAATAGGCGTTCAAGATAAGGAGCCTCTTTTCAGAGGAGAATCATCCATCATGATTGGTGGCAATTCTGGGTCTGTTCGGTAGTCATGGAACGTAACAAGTTTGATTTTGGACGTATTCGATTTTACAAGCCAGTCCGCTTCGTTCATAGAGACAAATGTTCTGAGTCAGATGAAAGATAAAACGCTACATTTTGGTATTCCATATCTTTGGAGGTGTGCACCTGTAAACTGTTGTATTATTCTCATAGACAAAAAAAACCCAATGATCGGACTTATGGTCTTTTACATATGATTAAAATACTGAAGAAAGTGGGTAGGGCAGAGAAGAGAACCCTATGGAAAGCCGACATTGATCTTAAGCGCTTCTGAAGACTAGCCATTAGCAATCACATTCTGTGATCTAAACTTTTTAGGAACAACTTGACAATTGAGTGAACACTTCCAGAGATTCCATAGCTGAAGAGTTTATTTAGTAATTCCCAATGTCTCACCTGTCAAAGATTTTGAATATATTTAGTACATCCCAATGATTCACCTTGTCAAAGGCGTTGAATGTATTTAGTAACTCCCAATGTCTCACCATGTAAAAGGCGTTGGATATATTTAGTAAATCCCAATGTCCCACCTTGTCAAAGGCGTTGGATATATTTAGTAAATCCCAATGTCTTACCTTGTCAAAGGTGATGGACATAATTAGTAAATCCCAATGTCTCACCTTGTCAAAAGCGTGGAATATATTTAGTAAATCCCAATGTTTCGCCTTCTGAATTTCGTTGGATATATTTAGTAAATCCGAATGTCTCACCTTGTCAAAGGCGTTGGGGATATTTAGTCCATCTCAATGTCTCACTTTGTCAAAGAAGTTGAATATATTTAGTAAATCCCAATGTCCACCCTGTCAAAGGCGTTGGATATATTTAGTAAATCCCAATATCTCACCTTGTCAAATGCGTTGGATATATTTAGTAAATCCCAATTTCTTAACTTGTCAAAGGCGTTGGATATATTTAGTAAATCCCAATGTCTCGCCTTGTGAAATGCATTGGATATGTTTAGTCCATCCCACTGTCCCACCTTCTTAAAGGTGTTGCATATATTTAGTAAATCCGAATGTCTCACCTTGTCAAAGGCGTGGGATATATTTAGTATATCCCAATGTCTCACCTTGTCAAAGACGATGGATATATTTCGGATAATGTTAGATTTCGAATTCTAAATTGATTTTTTTGTTTTAGTGTGCAAAAGTGACGTAAAACAACCTTTTTAATCCTATTATCTTTTCAATCCTTATATCTTCTTAATCCTTATATCTTGCTATCATTTAGTCTTGTGCCACACTGATTTATTTCTAAATAACTTAGCTCTTTGCTGATTCTCGAACCGGCAGCCGATAGCCGTGTTCGAATCCAGATAAAGTTTAATATTTCTGAAAGCGAAGACAGACGCCTTTCCTGCTTGTAAAAATTTGCAAAACTATATTCTTAATCCTATTTATCTGGCCTCTTTCTTTTAATTTACCTTGTGCCAGTCTTAATTTCTTTCTCCACGGTTAAATTGTATCGCCCCTATAAAGCATAGTGCAACATCACTTGTGTTGCGACTGTGGTTTTAGTAGCAAGTGGGGTTTTTACTGGGTAGATTTGCCAGCCACCTACACAACTGATTTCGAATTCAGTGACGTTCATCTTCTATAGCAGGGGTTCTCAGCCTTGGATTGCTCCATTCACCCCTTCACCATTTTGTCAGAATGTCATTCCTCCCTCCTTTTCAAGGTGACAGGACAGATTGGCCAAATTCTATAAATTCTCTCCCCTTCCCGCTCCTAAACATACTGTGGTCACAATTCATCGTTGCAAATCCAAAATTTTACTCCTGTCTAGACTGAGAACCCTTGTCTAGACTGATTATCGCCAAAGGATAGAGAGTTCCAGTCTTCCCTGCTATTTAACCCATACCTGAGTGGAAAAAAGATGGGTTCATGTATGAAAGTGAACGCAATTAACTAGGTCGGAATTTTAACTCGGCACATCGATTGAATTTCCATGTCGACAATCAGTTTGAGTTTCGTTAAATGTTAAGAGTCTGCTCTGTAGTTGTCGGAATGGCGATTTTCAAGGAAATTATGCATTCTCTTCTTGGAGGATTGTAGCAGAGTTTCCTTTCGTTAGCCTGTGTGCCGTATTGAGCTGATTAGTAAATGTAAGAGAATAAAGTAAAAAAGAGGAAAAGAAAAAAAGAATGAACAACATATTAAGAAAATAAATATCTGGAGAGAGCAGGAAACAAAAGACGATGAAGAACAGAAACGCGTGGGAAAAAGGAAAAGATGAATGATAGGGAGGGGAGATAACTCGACTGGGACAAAGACTTACGTTTGATAGCAAGAATCTTTATAACTGATTGCCTGACATAACGTGAGACGCTTAAAGAGATAGCAAGAGCAAATAAATTGTTAAGAAAAGGAGGAAAAAATAAAATAAAAAGGAGGAAAATAAGTAATTAAGAGAGAGAAATAGAAAACAAAAGAAAAAAGTGGGGAAAACCAAAAATAGGGAAAGTAAAGAAAAAGAGAAAAGGAATATAAAAGAAAAAAAGAAGGTAAGAAAGAGAAATGTGATGATTAAAATAGAAAAATACAGAAAGAAAGAAAGATAAAGGAAGATTAACGAAGGAGGAATGAGGCGTCGTTAAAATAGTAATATTTGGAAAAGGGGGAAGGGCGAAAGAACGAAAACACGTCGGTTGAATTAAAAAAAAAAAAAAGAAATTTAGGTGAAAAAAAAAGAGATAAGAAAATAAGAACCTATCAGAGAAAGAATGAAAGAAGGAAATTAAAAATGAGATATAAATAAAAAAGAGAAATAAAAAATGCTAGATAGTGAATGATGGAAATGAAGACCAAGATTGTACAGGTGAAAGAAAGAAAGAAAGAAAGAAAGAAAGAAAGAAAGAAAGAAAGAAAAAGAAAGAAAAGAGAAATGAAAGGAACTGAAAATGAGATATAGATGAAAGAGAGAAATAAAGAATGTTAGTTAGTGAATGACGGAAAGAAAGACCAAGGGAATAAAAGAAGGTCGGAAGGATATGCAAAAAGAAAGAAAGAAATAAAGAAAGAAAGAAAGAAATAAAGAAAAAAAAAAGGGAAGATACGCCACGCTTCATTATTAGTGCTCACTGGATCGTAAAAGACGCCTGCACCCGAATATGTGTACGCACGCACACACACACAAAATTCATATATATATATATATATATATATATATATATATATATATATATATATATATACAGTACAATGTATATGCCTAATAAAGTAAAGATGTATGTATGCATGCAAGAGAGGGAAATAGTTGGTAAGAAAGATCAAAGCCATAACAAAACTAAGTGTAACCGACTCGTACATTAATCAAAACCGGCAAAGGAATGCTTTCTCGGCAAATCTGCTGTGTCATTATGATAGACGGGACGCTTTAAGAGGCTAATACCGTGTAATGACGCTAAGCAAGCCATAAAAGATAAATAAGTGGTCGCCCAAAACTGCTGAAAATTTTGCAATGGGCAGGTCGTCGTCATCATGTCATTCCTTATTTCTCATAATGTCCTTAATATGAGATCTTAATAATAAACTTCGTCCATCACTTACGCAATTACTTATATAACAGAAACAGACTGGTGGACAGACTTCCCTCTGCTTCCGTATGAATATTTTTAATCATTCCCCCCCTCCCCAATTAAGGCAATAAAGCCATTAAGACATAGGGGGAGGGGTTACCGAGATTGAGAGAATGTGAGAAAAAGAAAACATTATTAAAGAAAGAACATCTAGCCGTTTCAACACTAATATGATGAGACATTGCCACTAAATAGTACGACGCTAAAATTTCTAGGTTCTATGTACTTATAGAGCAAAGGTCCATAACTACGGGGCCGAGGACCCGTACCGGTTCGTGGATCATTTGCTACCGGGCCGCAAAGAAATAATTAACTTGTTTAAAATTCAATAATAGATCAATTGAATATCGGTCTTTAATTGCCATCATCATCATCATATCTTTGCAAAACAGGGTTTTCTTCAGGGACAATAACCAAAACAAAACTACGTAGTAGATTAGACATAAGGAACACACTTCAAGTGTCATTGTCTCCCATCAATCCCAGATGGAGCCGTCTATTTGCTGGAAATAAAATCAAGGCTCCAAGTGATTCTAGATTATGGCGATTTGATATTGATGCGATAATAGTGTAATAGGGATTGGTTCAGGGAAACTAATCACGCAAGGCTGTGGTCGGGCTGGGATACAGATACGAGAGTTAAAAGATTATGCACTTTTTCTTACCTTTAATAAATTGCTCTTTTTATTATTGATCTCTTTATCGAAATGCACTTCAGTTACACATATGTGTCACTACTTGTTTCGCGAAAAGATCGTCCGATAAAGCCAGTCCGTGGCATAAAAAGTTGAAGACCATTAATATAGAAGAAATACTTAATTGAAATCAAAATAAATAAATTGCACTATTTACTATTTTTCAAAAATGTTGATAGTCTGAACCTTGAATCAAAACAGAGCTGACTGATTCATTTTTGTACGAATGTACAATGGTGACATAAATGATTGTTCATATTAGGCATTTCAACTAGCTGAAGTGTAACTGCCAAGCTCCTCAGACGAAACGAAAAATAAAAGTCAAAGGAAATGGAAATCTGTTAGATTTGATTTTTGATTTTTTTTTTTTTGCTTTTTACTGTTAGTTCATCTAATACAAGGCTCATGAGCCACTCAAGGTAGACGGCTTCTAAATGATATTGTAGTAATGGAGGTGGATGGAGGAATTAAGAACTGCATATTATGAGGACGTGTAGGGTGTGCAGAATAGATAACTCTGGTTTGAAAGAGACCAAAATTTTATTTGTTGGGAAGCATCTTCTCGGGAGTCTGTTCAACAAAGCGTCAGTCCTGAGGAAGAAGCTGCTTGACCAAAACTTGCTCCTTATCAAAGGAAAATGAAGGGAAGGACGATGCTTTGAGTTCTCACCCACATACACACTTCATGGACACGGCATTGTGAGGGGTCCTGGCTGTGAAGGCCTGAACTGGTGAAACTAAGGAAAGTAAGTCGTCCGAACATCTGCCATAGCAATAGCGATAGAGTATTAGAGGCTAGTATCTCTCCCCAGAGTTGCCATCTTCACTCTTACTTCTCTTTCCTTTTTGCTTCACTTTCTACCTCTCTGTCTCTCTGTCTCTTTCTTCACTATCTTCAGGTTCGTCCACTCTTTTTCTTCCCTTCGCTGTTTTTAGTTTTTCTTCTTATTTACTACCCACTTTTATGTGCTCCATCTTTCTAATTTGTTACTTTTTCCCTTGCCTTCTGGCCCTCCCAACCTCTTTCTATTTTTACTTTTGTTCTTTTTTTCCCATTTCTTTAAATCAATATTCTCAAGCGAGATCTATATGGAACCCGGGGGTTCATGTTACATTACTGACACACAAAAAAAAAAAATAGCAAATTGAGGGGACCACAATAATATTTTAGTTGTCCATAGAGCAATTCTACTTCGGAACGGTTGTTACAACTGAGAACTGGAATTTCTACAGTAATCTACGACATATTAAAATACTCAAAATAGAAAAACAACTCTAAGACTATCAGAAAACGAGATCAAGCGATGTAATTTACTCTACCGGATGTTTTCATCATAAAAGTTGAATAAAAACTGAATAAAAACCAAAGGGTTATATATGGAAAGGAGAATTATATAAAGTTTATGTTGTGGAGTAAATAACACTACTTCGGGGACACAAATGAACTCGGCAAGACGCCTTAAATAAAGAACGCTAAGTGAGTCAGATAAGATCGTCGCAGTCAGTCCTAGGCTCGCGACAAGACAAGAACTCTGACTTCGAGCAGAGGATGATAAAACCTCCACCATCGGACAGAGGATGAGTGTTGGGGCTCTGTCTTCAGAGATTTGGTTGAGAAAACAGACAGGTTTGAGTCAGGCAGTTCGCTGTCTGGCTTTTTACTGACAAAATCTCCGACTTCGGACCAAGGTTAACTCAATCGAGGTTCTGTCTTTGAATAGATACTCGGCTGAGAAAAAACAGACCAGTACTGTACCCGTGCCCGCTTTTTCGGAGACTAGGTAAATTTTGACCATTGACCCGGGTAGAAACGTTCGGGTTCCCCACGGTAAACTTGACTTTGTGTCGCATTTAGTCCGCAGTAGGGCTACTGGTATATACTGTCCATCGCAGTCAGTTCCTGGCTCGCAACAAGACAAATATCTCTGTTTTCGGGCAGAGGGTTACAAGATCTCTGTCTTCGGGCAGAGTACGACACAGTCGGGGCTCTGTCTACGGTTAGATATTCGGCTGAGAAAAATAGACAATGCAAAGTGCTCGATCCCGCGGTTGTGGGGTCTGGGTAAATTTAAACATTTGAACCGAGTATACGTTCTTGGGTTCCCCACACTACACTGGACCTTATGTCACATCTCATCTCAGTGGGGAGACTGGCTAAATACCAGAGTCCGTTGGAGTCAGGCGGGAGAATTTATAACAGACTATCAGTAGAGCCCGGCGTTGCCCGGGGATGTAACAGTGAGAGATAGATCAAGTATCGACCATCATAAAGACTGAAAAATAAAATTGACAAAGATTATTGTTTAAGGTTGACGGACACGCATGTCTTAATTATATTTTTTTTTTTTTTTTACGAATTGGTCAAACCCAAACTCAAACAAAAACATTGTTTTCAATCGTTATGGATCTACCGATTGAATAGAATTTTATTATAAACAATTGTCTTGTAAATGGAATTTTAAAGCATTCTGTATTTAAAAATAAAGAAAAAAAAAGACAATAAGAAACACTACCTGCCAAAAAAAAAAGTGAAGTTTTGTTGAAATCGGTTGAAAAATGTAGGAAATCCGATCCCATATATAAACGAACACTCACACACACACACACACACAAACAACCTGGGTTTTATAATAAGTATAACTCGATATGAGTTGTCCCCCTTTCGTTCGCGTGATGCCCCTTAATCGTGTTTTCAAATTGATTTCGTGCAAAAACAATTGTGTTTTTCCAATTTTTGGCGCTGTTAGAACCACCGCAAGGTAATCTTACGTAGTCCTGTGAAGTTTTGTTGAAATCGGATGAAAAATGTTGGAAATCCGATCCAATATATAAACGTACACACACACACACACACACACACACACACACACACACACACACAATCTGCATTTTATAATAAGTAAGATGATCTAACAAATCTTATTCATTTAGTAGCCTTTCTGTAATCTTTTACAATTTATGATTTTTACTTATTGAATACAGTAAAAATATTTGGACACCATGTGTATTTAAAGTAGTTTCCGTTTATTATTTTTAGTTAGGAGGACTTTTATATGTTTAGATTTCATCTGTTTACTTTTTGTGCATCGTTCTCTGAAAAAAAAACGCTGAATCACCGGAAGTTAACGTCATTCGGACGTTTGAGTAGCCGGCAGTAACTTCCGGCCGGGTGCGATACACTTAACCGAGCTTTCAAATTGGTTTTGTGCAAAAACAATTGTGTTTTTCCAATATTTGGCGCTGTTAGAACCACTACCAGGTAATTTTATGTAGTCCTGTGAAGTTTTGTTGAAATCGGTTGAAAAATGTAGGAAATCCGATCCAATATATAAACGTACAGACAGACAGACAGACACACACACACACACACACACACACACACAATCTGCGTTTTATAATAAGTAAGATTTAATGGCAAGTAGCCTAAGCAGTATCATCCACAGAGATTGAATAAATCTGCTCTTTTTTTTAAATTTATTAATGACTTGCATATTTTAAAATTGTTTATTATACGTTATTTTACTAGTGTGCATAAATGTTCCATAGTATTTAGTTTTTAAATACAAGTTTATTTTCATTAAATTAGTTTTACTCAGTTTATTTATTTACTATTTCAATAATATAATTCCTAAATTTATTCATAAATAAGAAATAAATTAAGCTTATTTTTTCATCGAATTGTTATTGGGGTTAACCCCTAAAAATAAGAGTAAATGTGGCCCATGGTTAAAAAAAGAAAATGTATAGAACAACTGCTTTAAATCTTTATTCATTTGCTTTTCTTTATTCATATATCTCTTGCTTTTCTTCCCCACCCCCTCTCTCTCTTTTTCTTTTCCCATATTTCAACTTATTTTCTTTCCCTTTTATTTCCCCCTTTCTTTTCCTTCCTTGTCTGATCCTCCCTCGCCTTTCTGTATTCTCTCTCTCTCTCTCTCTCTCTCTTCCTACTGTCTAATCCCTATTACTATTTCCTTCCATTCTGTCTACATTCTCTTCTCCCTTAATGTTCTTTTGCTCTTCATCAACCTTGTTCTCCACCTCCACCATCACTGCCGCCGCCATTAATTTTCCAATGGCTTTCATTCTAACAGATTTACCCTTTTTGCTTAGCGATACAATATGAAACATGATGATCTGATATCGGAATCATCGATTGTCAGAGATAATTGTGGGTGCCCGTGACAGGAGCGCAGGAAAGAAATAGGCATGGCATTTAATCATTAAGCTAGTTCAACTCTGATACGCCCCTCATGTCTTGTACATTATTGTTCAATCACTCACCTCCTCCTAATATAACCATCCTGGACGCTACTTCAATGACACTCACCGTCTCTGATTTACGATTTCGTGGGGCATCAATAGTAGGGAGAAAATAAAAACATGTGGTATATTGGATTTCTTTACATGGTTGAACATCTGGGATGTTTTAACAGCATTTTATCACCACCATCATTATTATTGTTGTTATTGCTGAATGAGGAAGGACTACCCCAATAAAGTGAAGCTTTGGTCCAAATAACCAAAGATCCGTATTCCAACCCGGACACCCAATCCGATAAGGGTTGACTGGGAGTTGAAATTTCTGGGGCACGTCATAAGAACAGAAGGCTTGGAAAATTTGATACAAACAAAACACACTGAAGTCAAGAAAGACAGGGAAGAACAAGGAGTAGGCACCCTAACGAGTATGTGGAATTGGATAGCAGAACACAGACTGTGAGATAAGATAAAAGTTGCTTGAAACTACAAAGGATAGGTAACTGTGGAGAGTCATGATCGCCCACATTTTAAAGAGACACGGTGCCTAGAGGAAAGAATAAGGGGTCTGTTGTCAACAACTTCCTTTTGTACTTTATGAAGTAATATACCTATCCTTATATCTATTTCTCCTTTCTCTCTATCTTCCTTCACTCTATCGCTTTCTTTATTTTTCCTTCACATCTTTATTTTCATTCATTATCTCTCTCTGTCTCTCTTCCCTCTATATTTTCCTTCCCTTCTTTATCTTCATTCCCCCTCTTGCTTCTCTCTATCTCCCTCTGCCTCTATTTTTCTTCACTTTATCTTCATTCATTCTCTCTCTCTCTCTTGCTTCTCTCTATCTCCATTCTCTCTATCTCCCTGTCTCTACGTTTCTCCCCTTCATTATCTTCATTCATTCTCTCTCTATCGTTTTTCTCTGTCTCTCTTTTCTCTATCTCTATTTTCTCCCCTTCATTATCTTCTTTCATTCCCTCTCTCGCTTCCTTCTATCTCCCCCTCTCTTTATACCTGTCTCTATTTCTCTTCTCTTATTTATCTTCATTCATTAAATGTGTTTGCAAATGTAAATATTGACTCTTGTTTGCTAGTAAAATGTCCACTGACATGTAAAATGACATAAATCCTAATTTACTGTTGAGATCTAATCTCATTTGTATTAGCAAAATCTTCATGAAATAACACTCAATATTTGTATGAAATATTTTTGTTTGCTTCCAATGTGACCGAATTTGTCTGATATACACATCTGGAGGTACTGCGCAGTCGGCCATTTCCAGTCTTGATTTAGAGTTTAGACGCGTCTACGCGGCCCTGTGGGTGATTAATTATTTTACACACTACAACCCTTGCCCGACAGGCGAAAACGTTGCAAACCTCTCGCTTCTTTATCGTTACTTTCATAGAAAATGTTCAGACGATCTACATTCTTAAATTCCACCAGTTCAGACCTCCACAGCTAAGACCCTGCCATGTCACGTACACTATGGTTTCTTTCCAACATGCGCTACTTCATGAAACAAACTACCGAGAAGGTGCTCCCTCTCTCGCTACAAACTTATACTGTTCAAGTCTAGGGATAATCGGCATTTTCCGATGTAACGTAGTAAAATGATCTTCTTACCTCCTCCTCCTCCCCTTACGTGTATTAACCTCAATCAGTAGGACTCTATTTTGAGTGGCTCAGGAGCCTTATATTGTGTGAACAGTTAGTTAGAAATATATATTTCTCTACTGGGAATAAACAATCTACATGATGATAGAAGATGAGTTCAATGAATACACAAAATAATGCAAATATGCGTTATTTCATCGAATTTATTTAACCTATGCAGCAAAAGATGGTCGTAAGTGAACTAAACTCCCATCAGTACTGGAAAGAGCAATAACAGCTACTGGACTTGAGAAATTTGTCTGGTATACACATATGGAGTACTGCCCAATCCTCCATTTCCAGCCTTGTTAGAGATTAGAAGCGTCTACGCGGCCCTGTGGGTGATTAATTATTTTACACACTACAACAAAATCAGAAAAAAAGAATAAGGCAAATACGCGTTATTTCACCGTATTTATTTAACGTATGCAGCAAAAGATGATCGTAAGGGAACTAAACTCCCATCACTACTGGAAAGAGCAATAACAGCTACTGGACTTGAGAAACCTATTTTCCTGAGAAATTATTTTAATGAAAAAACTTTATACATTTCAACCGAAATTACCACTGGCTGATCGGTCAATGACTGCTGAATGTTTCATTATTTAAAAACTTCTTTAAATAAACTTTTTTAAAACTTCTCTTTCGTTTCACCTTGTCAACAGGTGGGCCAAAGATTAATATCTCAGATTGATAAACCTTTTCTATTTGTTTATATATATATATATATATATATATATATATATATATATATATTTAGCCCACCATATATATATATATATATATATATATATATATATATGCTGGTGCGGCCAAAGTCACACACAGTGTGGGATAATTAATTCATCATGTTTTAAATATCTAATTTGTTTTGATATTTTCATATTTTGCTGAAACAATTTTGACGAAGTAAGATGGCTAAAAAACTAACAAACGATGAACGAGTTACTTTGGTGTTCATGTCAAGGAAAGCAGGAAATTCTCTGTCGTCTTAATGAATCATCCAGGTACAGAATTCTAATGCATTTTGAAAAAAGGAGGAAGACATTCTGTACAGCCCATATAACAATTAATTTATTTGGAAATAAAATTTTCATATGCAATTATACTTTTAATAAATTATCCCTATGGTGCGCGACTTTTGCCTCACATTATATATATATATATATATATATATATATATATATATATATATATATATATATATATTTTAAAATTATAACATAAATATGTTATAAAAAACACTACAAAAATAGCCATTTTGTTTCAACACCTCTGGTGTCTTATCAAGTGATATATATATATATATATATATATATGTATGTATGTATATATATATACACTAATAAACCAAAAATTGCATCAACATATATATAGTCTATTTCAAGCCGTTCTGTATACGGCTATCATCTGTCTTTAAGTGTCTGTCTCGGAACATTGTCTTAAATTGATTTTCAATGTCAGTCCTCCTCTCGTAGACGCCTTGTTGATGAGAGCGGGTTTTTGTTAGCGACTGGAGGGGGCGTAAGGTGTCTTATCCCGGGGGAAGTGGTTTGGGGTTCGAGTTTATTTATGGCCAGTACTTGTTGTTTGTAGTTTAATATCAGTTCCTACAATGTGTTTTTTTTTAAGCCCCGGAGTGTCTTTTTCTGAGAGTCACAGTAGATTAGTTTTTTTTGTTTTTGTTTTTGCTTTTTTTGTTACTACAGGTGTCCAATATTATTAATAATAGTAATAACTGCTGGGAGATTTAAGCTTAAGTCCGTTAAGATTAATGTAAAGTAATTTAGTTACAGATTTATAGATTGTGAGTAATACCCGAGCACCCAGTGGAATAAATCATACTGTCCAACACACTTATATGCGTACATATCTTCATACATACATATATGTACATTTACATGTTCATACATATATGCCACTATACGTACACATAAACCCCACGTATATACACATGTATTCTTATGTAATTTGGAATTTATCAACATTTATTTGTCAACATTTAGTGATTAGTTCTCTCCGTTGATTTAATAGTTCGCATTGATCTTTGTATTTTATTATCTTGATTTTTTTCTTTTGATCATAGCTTGAACCTATCCCTAAAACTATTGGTGTGTTCGTGAAACCTAGAATTTTCCAATTTATTTGAGGATTCAGACCCTTCAATTCCCAATTTTTTTAAATTTTGGATTGGTCAATGAAGGTCTCTGTGTATTGATTCTTTTTTTTTAATTCTCCTGCAGAAATACCGATGTAAATATTATGGTTTGTCATATTTTCTTTAGGGGTAATGGTTGCCTGGTATACTACCTTAGTGGATCTGCTATTGCCCTTTACTGGGTAGTTTTCCTTAATTCTACAATTACAGGGGGTTTCCATGTTAGATTTAGTTTTTTTTCCCATGGAATTTACTTAAAATGTAATTGTTATGGGAATTAATAATTTGCTACATATTATCAGTGCAGGAGTAGCTAATTTTGACTGATTTCCTGTTGAATATCTTATTTAGAGGATTTTTTTTGTTGAAGTGTTTAGTAATTAAATTTAAGAAGTACTGTCCGATGTTGATACTTAACAGTTTGCAGAAGGAGGGGGGTTGAACCAAGTGATTTTTCTTTTCATATTTTTACACCTATATTCCACTTTACATGTATCAGCATTAATAATGGTAGTCACGTTTTTGAAACCCCTTTTTTGGAGGGTCTTTTCATATAGTTCTTTATTCTTATTAAATATTTTTTCATTAGACGATAGTTTATTAATCCTGGTGCAAACGATGGTGGGTATTTGTTTTAGGATTGCACTGGGGTGGTTAGAATGGATATTAATATAGTTGGGGGTTTCGTTTTCTTTATGATAACGTTTAAAAGTTTCATCATTAAGGTTAAGGGTGATATCTCAGTAGTCAACTATTTTATGGTTAGAGGAAATCTCAGTCTTAAATCCTAGAAATTTGAAGGCCGTGATAATTTTCTTTAGTAATTTCACTGTTAGTGGACCATTACTATTAGGGATGAGGATATTAGTTCTGGTTTTACAACTCTACTAAGCACATCTAAAATGTAAAAACATACCATACCTGAGTCATAGGCTCCCATGGGGACATCGAATTCGTCATTGTGACGCTTAGTCCGGGTGTAATTATTCAGTGTTAGTAGTGATTTTCTTGCTGTTAAGATGATGATAGTTTCATCGTTCATTATTTCTATATAGTTCTTTGCAAAGTTGATACTATTGACCAGGAGGTCCCGAGTGATAGAGCAATAGAAGTCAATTATATCAAACTTAATGAACATCACTTTATCCTTTTTCCTCATGTTAGTGAACCATTTAATAGTACCAGACGAATCCTTCCAAAGGTTGATACTGGTTGGGATTAGCAGATTATCAGTTATTTTTTTTAAATTATATTTTGTGAGATAAGGCCGAGTTCTGTTTCTGTTGGATTTATTAGTCTTGATTTTGTATTTGTTAGTGAAGTACTGTTTATTGTTCTCAAATAAAATGTAGGCAACTTTATTGTGGATCTTTTCCACTTTATCTGCAATATTTAACTTTTTTTCGCTGCTCCCTCTATTGTATTTATTTAGTTTGTGTGTTTCTGTTACTTTGTCCGTAAGGATTTTGTGGTAGTGTTAGGGATTACATTTATAGGAGTGGAGTTATAGGTGGAGTTTTTTGTGTCTTTAGGTTGAAGGTTTCCTGTTTATAATTTATTGTCTCCAGAAGGGTTAAGGTAGAAAATGCTTTCCATCGTAATCTCTTTACAAAGTCTACTATTTTCTCTATGAGGGATGTGGTGAACGAATGTAGAGACGGGTATGGAATATTTTGGGGGAGTATTCCGGACAGGACTTATGCATGATGATCGACTGTAGAGGTCTTTGGAATTCTAAGTGGATTAATCACGAGAGAACTCGACTATTTGCAATAGGAACAAATGCTGTGTTAAAAGAAAAACATCGAGCTCTCTGTGGAGCAGTTTTAATAATAAATAATTACTAGGATCCACCCGGATTATATACCAACGGATCGATTACCTGTACTATATATATATATATATATATATATATATGTGTGTGTGTGTGTGTGTGTGTGTGTGTGTGTGCGTATATATATATATATATATATATATATATATATATATATATAGTAGAAAACAAATTATAAAGGAAAAGAATTAATACATGCAATAATATCGGGGATATCTGGATATCAAGATATAGCCTGACGATTGCGTTTTAAGCATTAAACAGACTGCCGCCTCTGATTGTTGACTTCAATGTTCATTTTTATATTTACATACTCTCTATCTCTGATATTGAGTACTTTAATCCATAAATATAACATCTTAAAACTATATATATATATATATATATATATATATATATATATATATATATATATATATATATATATATATATATATATATATATATAGAGAGAGAGAGAGAGAGAGAGAGAAACACACATATATATATATATATATATATACATGCATATATATATATATACATATACATATATATACTCACACACACGCAAAGTTTCCTTTTATAGTATCTGTCCAGATATTTTTTTGATCAGACCGTGTACACGGTAGTAGAACGCAATTTATATGAGAAAGGAATTAATACAAGAATAACACTTATTTAAATTCAATATTTGCAATATATTTCGAACACAGGATGATCTTTAAGAAAGTGTATTACGCAAGGTTACATATACATATATAGAAATCTTGTGTTTAGAAAAATTCCTTTCGGTGGTAACACAAATTTCTATAAAACATCTTTAAGGACCATCATGAATATTCGCGAAATATTTAAACGGTAATTGTTCTGTTAACCTTTCTTCTTTGCTACCTCGACTTTACGAATTTAAGCGCAGTACTAGATTGGCAGCTAGGTCTCATCATTTTATTATTGAAGATGCTTTACTTCTCCGTCTGTTTTATGCTAACAGTTACTTTCTATCACGTTTCTCTTCCGGCTTCTTCCATATCCAGTCAACTTTAAACTCAAAAAATTGAAATGTAAAATGCCAATTGTTATTTTCTGTCTTCTTAATTGCTGTTATTGTAATATTTCTTAATAACGTTTTTCCTTTTCTCATATTCGGCTACACTCATCTTAGTGGCTTTATTGCCCTACTTGGGATGAAATGATTGAAAGAAATGAATGGGTGATTTTATTTGTGAATAATCTTCTATTTTCTTTTTAGGTCCCCCTCAACCACTCCAAAGGAAGATAAAATATTGGCTATAAATATTTTCACTTGTCTTCGTGACAGATTTACTTTTTGACTAAAAGAACGATCTAGTTGGATGTTGATATATTTGCCTTGATAAGGAAAACATTTTCCTTGGTAAAGTCGCTCAGAGGATGAAACGCGTCGGCTAAGAATAGTTTTTCCTCTTGTTTTATATATATATATATATATATATATATATATATATATATATATATATAATAAAAACAAGAGGAAAAACTATATAAATATATATATATATATATATATATATATGTTATGCAATCATACTAATTTTGGTTTCTCCTTTTGCGCTTTTTATGCAGTGGCTTGTCATTAAATCAGAATAATACTGATTAACTTCGTGACGTTTCTATTAAAGATGGAGGAAGGAAAGAATAAAGACCATAATATAAAACTTAATTGCACATACACGCATATGAAATGCACTCACCTTGGCGCACGCTCACTCATTTGTGTAGATATGGACGCCGAGAAAATGAGCGTTTCCCTAAATAATGCTTTCAATGATTTTTCTTTGTGGTTTTTACGCGCTACGAATTGGTGTGAAGTGATGAAATTACTGGCCGCTAATCAGCGGGCAAGCCAAAATGAGCCCTCCACCCAAGTTGTGAGGTATTTTGATCTGCCCATGTCTACCGACAACTTCGTTATGTACAATTTAGAATTTCCGATATTAACAATGTAAATTAAAGTGTTTTAAGAGAGAAACCTTTTATGTAATTATGGCGTCGCCATCATAGAAATGGAGAAGGGGATAAGCATCATATATTGAAAGGAGAGAGAAATAGAACTAAGAGAAAGTGAGAAACAGAGAAACACTAGGGAGATAGATATATATAAGAGATAAGAGAAAGACGGTGTAATAAGGGAGAAGTAGAGAGAAAGAGTGATGAAAATGCGTGAGAGAAGCAAAGATAAGAAAGAAAGAGAAAGCAAATGGGATAAAGAGAGATAAGGAAAATAGAGAGGAAAGTGATGAGAGAAAGAAGTAAAGATAAGATAAAGAGAGAAAGAAGAGAAACATATAAAGCAGGAGTGTTAAACTCATTTTAGTTCACCGGCCACATCTCAACCCAATTTAATATCAATCCGGAAAATTATGTTATAAAAGCCTATAAATTGCAATTTCAAAGTTTTCCTTTTAGTGTAAAAAAGTACATTCTGAAAATGTTCATGTTTAAAGAACATTTTTTTTGAACAATTGAAAGAGGGAGCTGTTAAAAAAGACTAAGTTATGCTACTGTCTTGTAAATTTATACAATTTATAAATTGAAAAGAAAAACATTTAAAAACACTTTTATTATTTTTTATCATTTATTTTCAATATGTTTCTGAAACTTGGCATCTTTTTTCCTTTATAAGTGCATCAATATCAGGCACCAAATCCTGAGTGGCATCCAATTACAGGATGTCATTTAGGTGCTTATATGTGTACCTTGAGCATCGCTTTGTTTTATTGATACATATTACAGAGAAAAACATGTTCACGAAGGTAGGTAGCCTCGAACATGCACAAAACTTTCACAGCAAGAGAAGTCAATTTGGCAGTCAATTTGGCAAGAGATACTGATAAAATGTGTCCAAGGTAAATTTGTTCTTCAAATCTGAATCACACTGCAATCAATCATTTTATGTTGGATGTTGATGGACAGATCAAAGGCATTCACTGTAAAATGGCGAGCGTAAAAAATCTGTTTCAAGTTCATTAAAAATCTGAAACAGTTGCTTAAACTCTCGCAGCAATCGCATGTTATTGTTTTTGTACCAATTCATGTGAACATTATCTGAGATCGCAACCACATCTTTTAGAAAAGGAAAATGAGCAGGGTCATGACAGTTGTTTCTCCAACAAACTTAGCTCCAACTTGAACGCGCATATGCTTTCAAAATGTTTTGTGACAACTTTTTTAAGGCCTTGCAGCATTTTGTTCAGATTATTCAAGTACTCTGTAATATCCACGATAAATGCTAAATCTTGCCGCCATTTTGCTGATTGAAATTCTAACACTGGTTCGCCTTTTTCTCCATAAACTGTTCAATTTCTTCTCGTAGATTGAAGAAACGCTTCAACACAGCACCCCGGCTGAACCACTTTAACGCGGTGTGATATGGTAAGCCATAGGTTACGCCTATATCGCTGAGAAGATTGTCAAACTGACAGTGAATCAGACCCTCTAGTTCGGATGAAATTAACAGTTCGGACAATTACTTCCATGACTGGATCCATTTTTAACGACTTGCAACACAATGCCTCCTGATGCAAAATGCAGTGAAATATCCAAAAATCACATCCTCCATTTGTAGTTTGTACTTTCTCTCTGAACTACGTCACAACACCTGCTTTTTTGCCGATCATTGATGGCGCGTCATCTGTAGCCATGCTGTCAGCGCGGGCCCAGTCCACCCCGACCCTGTCAAGCGCGCCAACGAGAGAGATGAAAATGTCATTTGCTGTTGTGGTGTCCATCACAGGAATCAACTCCACGGTGACGGTCAAAGCCTCGTCTATACAACGAATGAATAAAACCAACATTTGTAATGTCTGCGCTCTCATCAATTGCAACCGAAAATGTCATAAATGAATTCACTTTGTGCTTCAGTTGCCTGTCGAAATCTGCAGAAAGATCTGAAATCACATCTCGTCAGGCTAATGTTGGCAAAAGTCTGTCGCTTCTCAGAGCATACAATTTTTGTAGCCTTCAAGTATGCATGTTTTCACGAATTTACCCATCACAGTACGGCTTTGATATTAATGCTATTTCTCCTGCAACAAGGTACCTTAGATTTTATAGGCTTCCTGGCTGATATTTCGGCTTTGGATTAAAGCAGACTGTTCTTTCTTCAGATCCGCTAATAATTTATTTACTTTCTCTTTTCTCATTTGTCTTTGCAAGTTATTGGATATGTCGGCATGATGAGTCCCATACTGGCGCCAAATGTTATATTCTTTGAGCACTGAAACCTGCTGTGAACACACCCAGCGCACAGGTTTCCCATTCACTTCCATGAATAAATAAGAAAAGAACCACTTTTCTTGAAATGATCTACACTTTGAATCCACTTTTCTCCTTTTTAACAAAGATATTTTCGATAAAACAGAGCGAAATGTTAACCTAAAAAAAAAAAAAAAACAGTTGGCCATTGAATTAATTTAAAAAAAAAAAACTAAGTAAATGTATAATATAATTTTTACACTTTTTCAAGTCATGATGCGGACCGGATGAAACCTTGCGGTGGGCCAGTTCAGGCCTGCGGGTCGTATGTTTGACACACCGATATAAAAAAAAAACAGAAAGAGGAAAGCTGAAATTAGGCGGAGAGAGAGATAAGAGGTCAGTGAGAAAAGGAAAGAAAGAAAGAAAGAAAGAAAGAAAGAAAGAAAGAAAGAAAGAAAGAAAAGCCAATGATTAGAAAAGACAGGTGTATATCTGTGTGGGGAAGAGGTGTATCGGTGCAGAAATATTGACTTCACTTCTTATTGCTTTGCCCTAAGATGTCGCTCGACATTACTTTTAATATTGGACATAAAAGATGTTTCAAACTTAGCAAAAATCATAGCATATTACAAAGATACACATACACACACACACACATACACATATAGCACTATTCAATCAAAAACTTGTATATAAAAGTTTAAAAGCTTTAAATAGTGTGTGTGTGTGTGTGTGTGTGTGTGTGTAAAATATATTTGTAAAGGCAATATAAATAAATGAGAAAAGGTCTTGAGAGTACAATTCTCGATTCTTGCTAAAATGTTAAGTTACATCCTGGATTTTTCATAAATATCTGCTTCCTTAAAGGAAATAAACTCCTTTACCAAGCCTTAAAAATGTTAGAAAATTAAAAGAAAACATTTAATTCAAGAATTTAAATATTTCAAATAATAAATTAATCAAAATAAAATTAAAATAATAATATATATTTTTAATTAATTCACTTCAAACAAGGTGATAATGCCACTAAGACGCAAGGGAGTTAAAGAAAATGAGAAGTTTTTTGAAGGAATTGGAAACCCAATCTTGAACAGGAAACATGAGATAAGCCTTTTCTCCAGTTAGGGAGGTGTGTGAAACGGGCGATAGGTGAACTTATCAACTCCTATTAAATTACATTAAAAAAATAAATGAAAATAAATATTCAACAACAACACCAAGAAAAGCAGCAACAATCACTGATTCAATAAATGAGCAATAAATTTAAGTAATAAATTACATCACATTACTGCTTCCATAGTTTATATTTCCTTACCGAGAAAGATTTAAGAATATTTTAGTGTTCTTAAATTTAAAATTTGAAAACATAACAATATTTTTCTTCCAGATTATGAGTCCCATACTGTATAAATACATGTTTTAAAAAATCCACATTTCCTTGAAAAAGCCACACAGGGACGAAATGCGTTGGTAAAGAAAAAGTTTGTCTTATATATATATATATATATATATATATATATATATATATATATATATATATGGGACACATATTTAGAGACAGAAAGAGATAGTTGAAGAGACAGGAGAGATAGGGAAAAGGCAATTTTTCAATAGAGCTATTAAGAATATAAAGTTGAGGAGGGCTATGATTGCTCATATTCTGAAGGGATAATGAGCAAACTGAGCTAGCTAGCTAGCTAGCTAACTAGATAGATAGATAGATAGATAGATAGATAGATAGATAGATATAGACTATTGAAATAGACAGATAGATCTGAACAATGAAAGTAGCTATGAATATAGATAATGAACAGACTGAGGTTAATATGATCAAAGGTAGTTGGTCATAATAATCATTTTGATCTGTCTATATCTCCTGAGCCGACCAAGCATAGAAATGAATACAATATGGGAACCAGTAATAAGGAGTGCCAGAAAAAAAGCGATAATAACAACAAAAATTGCAATATGAGTTCTCGTAAAAACATGTATGATAACAGCAAAATTTGCAATATGAGCACTGGTAAAAAATGATACTGAAGACATTAGGTTTATAATACCCAGAAATTCATTCACAGATGTCCTCAGTGGATAAAGATGTTAGTTAGATCCAATGACAGGACCCAAAGAGTGTAAGTTCAATACCTGGTTAAGGCAGTCGAGAACTTGGAGAGGGGAATTAACAGGAGATAACTGATAACTGACATCCATTAGTCATGGCACGTGGAACTAGAACAGTCTACCCCAGTGAGCGAAATAAAGGATTCGACATTCCAACCACCTGAAGAAGGCCGGAGCGTACAACGGCCGAAACGTTGTAATAAATATGGTGACAAAGATGAGGCAATAGTCCGAATAATGAAAATAGTCATTCTGATATATCTGCCAGTTTTTTTAATCCCTCTGTATCTCTTTCTGCGTCGTGCATCCCCTCTCTTTCCGCTTTCTCTCTCTCTCACTCTTGTTTGTTCTTGATTTTTTCATCCTCCCATTTTTTTTCGCTCAATGACGACTTCAGTACTTCTTTCCTGTGCAAAGATTGTTCCGTAAAAAGCAAAAAAAAAAAAACAAAGAGGGTGATCTTTCAAGCTTTACCTGTTGACACCTTTGAAGCCCACCTGATATCAATAATAAACTAATCATGATGATAACTGCATCAGATTTTCATGATCGACCTAACGGAATGCCCCATGCGATGCTTATTGTATTTTTCTTCATGGCTTCTGACACGACGCACAGAAGACAATGGCAGCCTGTGGTGGAAAGCGTTAATAAAATCATGAAAAGAGAGTATGAGATTGACACATCAGAGTGCAGAAGACGAGAGTGTAAATGGCGGTCTCGAGACAACTGCTTTTGACACTTTGAAAAATAAGAGATTTTAACAAAAATAAGAGAGATGACAATAAATAAGTCGCACTTACACTTTTCACACGTAACATAGGAAAGTCAACATCAAAGAAGAATATGTCCTTGACAACAATGAGCATATGTTTGTGTGTTTCTATACAGGCCGCACTATATATATATATATATATATATATATATATATATATATATATATATTAAGACATTTTTATGTTTATACATTTTTTTTATAGTTACAAATATTTAAGTAGATGCTCTGTTTTATAATAAACAGTATTATAACATTAACCGGCCTGAATGTCCGAGAAATTTTCATAGAAAATATTCGTCCCCCGTCAGCAATCGAACCTGTATCTTATACGGAACCGTCTTTTATCCTGACATGCCTTAACCGATTGAGCCCCAGAGAATCGTCCGATTTGCAAGGTCGATTTTACTGTTTTTAAACTTCAGTTTTCCATGAATCACTCACGTACATTCATATCTGCTCAAAGCATTAAGATTAAAATAATGGAAGCCTTAATAATAAAAAAGAAAAAGCCAACACTTAATAATATTAACTACGAACACGGCCACAATGTGCTGTGTTCAGAAGATAAAACATCCCTATAACTCGAGAAATATACACACAACCCATATACCAAATTAAAAAGCAAAAATAAACTCATCCCTGATAATGGCTAAAAGTAGAGCCTAAATACCTATACATATATCTATCTATCTATCTATCTATATATATATATATATATATATATATATATATATATATATATGTATATAGAGTTGGTAATAAATCGCTTGGTATATAATCCAAGTGTATCCTAGTAATATAAAATATATTAAAACTGATCCATAAAGAGAGCTCAATGTATTTATTATTTCAGAGGAAATAATTAGTACATAATAAAAGCCCAAATTATCAAATTTATCTTATTTCAACAGACGAAATTCACCGGTAAAGACTGAGTTTGTGACGGAATTAGAAACTTAACTGTGATTGCTACAAAAAACCGTCGATAAACTAATACAGAATTTATCCATTTCAATGTTTCAATCAGACGAAAGGCACGAGACAGTGGTCAGGGGAAGGTGGAAGATATAAGTCTTAAAGGGAAGAGGTTTTATAAAATTAAATATGGATATTAACCTTATGACATTAAATTGTGGTTACAGGAAGAATGAAATATTACTTTAAAATTAAGAGAGGAACAAAAAGTTTTTTTTTTAAAAAAAAATTAAATTATATAAAATTATGTTTAAAAATACAAATCCTTCATACAAATACAAATACTCTTCCAAAAACAAGTTATAACTAAAAATAAGATATATTTAAGCAAATTAAAAATAAGTCATATTTAGATGGTTTATATTAAAATTAAGTAAAATTATATTTTTTTTAAAAAAAGCGCATTTCTATGTCGATCCTTCCGAAACACCAGATCACAAATACGAAATCTACAATGTAAAACCCCCAAAAAACTCCACCTTCCTCCAAACTCCTGGATCCTTTTGAAAGAGACTTGTTTAACCTAGTTAAAAAAAAAAAAAATTCAGTAAGCTGTCCAACTAATTTCAAGAAAAGTTAAACAAGGACATATAAACTATTAAAAACTCTAATGAGATTTGGGTTAGAGTTGACAAATACAGAAACATTTATAAATGTAACCCCCTCACACTACCATAAAATCCTCACTGACAAAATAACAGACACATATAAACTAGATAGATGTAACAGTAGGATCTCCGAGATCGACAACGAGACTTCCAAGTAAGCAAATAATTTAAATATTGCGGATAGAGTGGGGAAGATCCATTCCAAAGATGCCTATATTTTATTTAAGGACCACAAACCTAACTTCGTTAATAATATACAGTCTATATTAATAAATCCAGCTAAAACTGAACTTGGTTTAATCTCTAAAAATATAATAAAAATAACCGATAAATTACTAACTACAGCCTGTACTAATCTCTGAAAGGATTCGTCGGATACAGTCAAATGGTTTGTCAATATTAGTAATAAGGAAAGAGCTACATTTATTAAATTTGAAATCATAGATTTCTATTCCTCCATCCCCAGGGATCTCTTGGTTAATTGTATTAACTTTGTAAAAAACTAGAGACCACGGATGAGGAGACTAATCTCATCTTAACAGCTAAGAAATCACTTTTAGCTCTTAACAATTCTACCTGAACTAAGTGCTTTAATGATGATTTTGATGTTCCTATGGGTGCATATGATTCAGCTCAGGTTGTTGATTTAGTATATTTTTATATTTTACATACACTTAGGAGAATTGCAAATCACAAACAAATAGGCCTATATAGAGATGATGGACTCATTTTCATCCCGAATAATAATGGTTCGCTAACAGCGAAGATACAAAAGAAAATCATTAGGGCCTTTAAATTACTAAAGTTTAGGATTGAGATTTCTTCTAACCTTAAAATAGTTGATTATCTAGACATCACCTTTAACCTCAATAATGAAACCTTTAAACCATACCATAAAGACACTTGAAACCCCCACCTATATTAATGTTAATTATAACTACACCAATGCGATTGTGAAACAGATACCTACCACCGTTGGCACTAGGATTAGTCAATTATCATCCAACATAAGTAACACTGAAATATCTAAAATGAAATGTAGACACAGAAATAGAAAAAGAAAAATTATATGATACAAACTCCCCTTCTGCAAAATGTCAAATATTATTATCGGACAGTATTTTCTAACGTTAATGAATAAACATTTTCATAAAAACAACCCTATAAATAAGATCTTTAATAGGAAAACGAGTAAAATTATCTACTCCTGTACCAATAACATGTATAAAATTATCAACTCACATATTAACCATATTTTAAAAAATATCTATGGTATAAACAACAAACCCTCCTGTAATTGCAGATATAATGAAAATTGTCCAGTAGAGGGCAAATGCAGAACTACTAGGGTTATATATTAAGCAACAATTCCTCCCAAAGAAAATATCAAAAAATATGTCTACATTGGAATTTCCACGGGGAAGAATTTTTATACCCATAAGCACTTTTTTTTACCAACCCTAAATTAAAATACCAAACAGATCTTTCTAAGAAATTTTGGGAATTGAAGGAGAAAGCTTTGAACCTACAGACCGTTTGGAAGATTATAGGTTCCGCACATACTCCTAATAGTCTTAGAGATAGGTTTAACTTATGTTTAGAAGAAAAAATTAGAATAATAAAATACGATAATCAAAGCCAACTATTGAATCAAAGGAATGAATTAGTTTTAAAATGTCGACATAAAAACAAATTCAAATTTCCATAATATAAATTTGACTTTATTAGTTACTATATTTCTCTAACTTTTCAAATGTCGAATGTATAACTAATTCTAATTTCTATATTTTCATTTTTACACCATACTAATTATATCTTATAATTGTCTCCTGCTCTAAGAACTCTCTTTCCTTTTTTCACTTACACCTCTTCATCTAGATATTTTAGGGTTATTTTTTAAATATAACTTTGTATTTTCATGTATTTTTAAGTATAACATTATATTTTTAAATATAACTTGTTTTTGATTTAACATCTTTAAAGTTAAAAATTTTATTTATTTTTTACTTTTAAATGTATAATTTATTTTATCTTATATTTTTATTTTTAAATATTTTTTGTCTTTGATATAACCTATTGATTTTATATTAAATATTAATTTTTAAAAAATATAATTTTACTTAATTTCAGTATAAATTATCTAAATATAACTTATTTTTAATTTACTAAGAGTATTTAATTTACTAAGAGTATTATTAATAAGAGTATTTTAAGAAGAATTTGTATTTTTAAACAAAACTTTATATAATTTAAGTTTTTTTAAAAACCTTCAGGTTTCTCCAATTTATTATTTCTAGCAATTACTGCAGTTGATAGAGTAAATTCCTCCTTCGAGTTCAGCCACGGTAAATTTTCGTCCAGGCTCTTACAATATATCACCATTCTTGGTAGATTATCTGTTCTCATAATGTGAGATAATCAGGGACACAAGTGATGGAAAGAAAATAAAAAAAGAATACAGATGCATTTGGCTAGAGTGAAAAAATATTCTTTCAGAAAATTTTGAAACTACCAGCGTCTCTCGTTTCGTGCGCATGTGTAGATATGGCAACATCAACAAAGCCCAGTCTGATGAATTCCTAATGGAGGAAACGTGTAACAAAAACTGTTTTCCAATTTGCCCCACTGAATATTTACATATTTTCTAAGGAAATGCAAATATTTTCAAGCATTTGCTGATTTTACCATAAATAGTTGATTCCATATTTAGTTTTGAATAATTTGTGAAATACATAGTTATAGATTTTTTCTAAAAATTGGTGCAATCCAAAATTATTCACCCCACCCCTTATGGAAATTATGAAATGATATTGCTCTATGGCAACTGTATTTTTTTTCATAATTTGACATTGAAGACAAACACCCTTTGAAAATGAAATAGTATTGTCCTGATTCTATAACATTCTAAAAGGCAATGAAGAAGATATTATTTGAGTGCCATGTACCATGATAACTCATTCGTTCTGCAACCATAGCGGAGACAACTGAACTTGATAAGAAGCTCTGAATAAAGACAGTTGATGCGTATAAATAAGCTGATGGATATGCAACATTTTCCAAGCGTTTAAAGATTCGGAGATCTATAATGCATAACATTGTCAAAAAGTACAGCAAGATTGTGTCGAGAATAAATTAATGAGAGAACTGATGAGTTAATTTATGCGAGAATTTAGAGGAAAATTGTTAGAGATGTCTCAAAGAATGCTCAGTTAACGACAAAGGACATTGTCAATAATGTAAAGACATCAGGGTTGAATCTATCGATGAAGGCAGTCACTTTCATCGAGCAGGACTTTGAGCTTGTCACCCAAGGAAAACTCCCTTGCCTAAGGCAAAACTCCTAAAATGCAGAGTAGCTTATGTTAGAAATCATCTAAAATATAAGAGTAAAGTATTGAAGCTTTATTTTCTGGTCAGATGAAACCAAACTGGAATTATTTGGTAAAATGAACTCCCGTTATGTATAGAGGAAAGTGAATGAAACTCACAAACCAAAAAATACCCAACCCACAATTAAGCATGATGGTGGGAGCATTCTGCTCCGGAGGTGTTTTGCTGCTTCTGGACAAAGAGAACTAGTGAGAGTTCAGGGTATCATGGATAAAGAGTAGTATTTAGATATTCTTAAAAAATTAAGTGCACGAAAGCTGTCTTTGGGACGTCACTGGATATTCCAACATCCGAAACACATGGCACGAATTGTTACAAAATATTTAGATGACAGCAAATTTAAGGTAATGGCGTAGCCGCCACAAATTCCTGACCTAAACCCCATTGAAAATTTATGGGTATATTTGAAGAAAAATGTGAAAGAAAGAAGTCATTTGAATTTGGAGGAACTAGACGCTATTGTCAAGGAAGAATGGAGTAAAATACCTATTAGTGTCTGTACTGAACTTGTAAGGAATTCTCAACAACGATTAAAGGTGATAATCAATAATAAATGTTACACAGTTGATTATTGAAGCTGGAGGCCCAATTATTTTATCCTGTGCTAAATGGAGTTTTTTTTTGTATTATTGTTTGACATAAAAATAAAAAAATCTTATTATGGGTATCACTGTACATTCTTTCAAATCCGTTATTTCACCATATTTGAAAAAAATATATACATGAAGTATACATGAAAATTTTAGGTATTACACATTTATTTATAATTATGGAAGGTGGAGAATGAATAACTCTATACTTATTAACAGAATATATATATATATATATATGCATGCATATCAATATGTAAGTTGGATGGCGAATGAAAAAAGCAGTTGAAGGAGTAAATAATTTATTTTTCCAACATAGTTGTCTTAATCCAATGTCTCTTCACTAACCACAGTTTGAATATTACAGAGTAAAACATTTAGATGAAAATTCAGCTGCATGTCAGGATATACAAGTTGTCTCAAAAACATATAGACATTATGAAGCTTTCTCAAGAAATAATTCAATCAACTAGAACCAACTCGATTTAATTTAAATAATACATATGAAGACAGTGTTAATTAGAAATGCATGCTCTTAAGACTTTGTCTTCGCATGTTTTCAAATTGTTGTCCATTATGACCGAACCAATGCTGACAACGTGACGTAATGGAATCGCAAACAGTAATCAATATTCCGATAGGTTTTTTGGACTTCTGTAAAAATTTTCCACCCCCATTTCTTGCTTCACAGGGCGTGGTTGATACCCGTGGTCTTTCGAAACGATTCTTGTGGACATCGGGTATAGTACCATCAGCTTGAAACCTATTCTCTAATTCGTGAGATTGTAAGCCGCGTGAATGGATCTGAATGAAACTCTCTTCGATACGCGGCCTTTGAACTTCAATTGAATGTTCTTACCTCCAGTAGGATTTCAGGATGAACTTTCTTTGTTCAAAGATAAGACTGAATGATATTAGTAATACTAATGTGTAAGTCGGAAAAAGAAACAAGTTGACGAAAGTTATACACTGTAAAAAGTTGTATACATTATATTGAAACAGTCTGTATATATATATATATATATATATATATATATATATATATATATATATATATATATATATTTTGAGCGAATGCTGAAAAGTCCCAGCCCAACCCACTTCACAAGGATCAGAATTTTGTGGGAAATCTCTCATTGGTTGCACCGATAAGTTTTTACCATTTCCTTGTGGATAGATAGAAAGATAGATAGATTCACAGGACAAAGGAATCAACACTGCAAGGTGACTGTCAGTTTTACGCCTCAAACAATCTTAAGAACTGTCAGTTACCATGCAGTGTTGCTTCCTATGTCCACATTGTATCATTAAACACCATATCTCCCATATTTTTCTATAAATAAAGAATATATATATATATATATATATATATATATAGATAGATAGATAGATAGATAGATAGATAGATAATGAACAGACTGGGATAGATAGATAGATAGATAGATAGATAGATAGATAGATAGATAGATAGATAGATAGATAGATAGTGAACAGACTGGGATAGATAGATAGATAGATAGATAGATAGATAGATAGATAGATAGATAGATAGATAGATAGACAGATAGATAGATAGATAGATAGATAGATAGATAGATAGATAGATAGATAGATAGATTCGAGCATAAAAATGAGACAGAATACACATATACCTACTTATATGTTGTAGGTATTCAAAACATTCACTGTGTGTATGCCTGTGTGTATGTGTGTGCGTGCGTGTATGTGTTTGCGTGGAAAAACATAAAATCTGAAATACCTCCAACGGTGGCTACTGTTCATTTATTCTGACCTTTCAGTCCATCCAAAAGAATGTCTGGCATTTCACATTTGTCTGTTTTTAATATTTCATTGTCCTTTCTTATTTTACGATTGTTTTACCTACATATATTTACAATAGACATGTAAATATAGTAAATGTTTACAAATATTAAGTTGATGTAAAAGACAAACATTTTAATCTCTTCTTGTCTACATCAATTTTAATTCCTATCTTTTTCGACTAATTTACAAGAATAAATTAACTAAAAAATGTCTGATGAATTAACAACTACAAAAGAAATGTAGACGAGAATAATGACTGAAGGTATTGAGTAAAATTTCTGAAATTTTTTACATTGATGCTGATGTCCAAGTTTAAATCATCGTTTAAGGACCATTTTAAAAAAAAATGATTTTCATCGAACTTCAAAGACTGAAACTAGAAAAATTATAGTTACATCTAAAGAAGAACCATTCCTAAAGTTTAACAGAAATTTTAAAAAAATCAAAAATCTTTCTTGAAACTTTTATTTTAGTTTCAATTTCAAGCTAATAGATTAAATTTAATATTTCTAATAGGCAAAATAATTTATTGTATTTCAAAAACTAATTTAAATTGAATGAAAGGATTTTTTTTATTGAAATCGCTAAACATCTCTGATGTTAGAGCCATTTTAGCAATCTATCATCACAATGTAATTCTCTTTATTAAAAAAAAAACCCTTCGAAAATAAAATATACTGCCCTGAAACTTTTTTGAAGAATATTAACTGATTTAAATTTTAATTAATCTGATTTGAAATGAATATTATTTAATTTTTGTTGAAAATATCGCAGACATGCATTTTTTAACCCGGAAGTAGTTGTTTATTTAAGGTGTAGATAGCTTGAATGACAGTCGAAAGTTTATCTAATTATTGTCTGCGGTGGACATATCTGAAAAAATCATTTGAGGAATATTATGTGAGTGCCATTTTTATATAATTTTAACTACCTAGTAATTTTAAGAGTTTAGGAAAATATTGCTTTAATCCAATGTTTTATTCAATTTTAGGTAATTTGGTTTTAAATTTACTATAGTTAACGTTATTATTTTCTGATAATGTCGTGTATGGACGTCCGTATTTATACATACACAAAAAATTCAAAATTCCTTTAAAATATTGGGTTCACTACATTGTAGTAACCTTTTCTATTTATGATTAGTAAATATATATTTTTACTTAATAACAATATCACCTAATCGATACAAATTAATACAGAAATGTAAAAGATTTAAAACTTTATAAATTATTCTAATTAAAATTTTAAAAAATGAAAACAATTCTTGTAAAAATTCATTATTCAACGACAAAGAAAATTTTTTTCTTAAGACAATATTGCCTATAATATATCTTCATAAAAGCAATTAAAAGCTTTTTCTAATTAAATAATGTCTTAGTTTTATTGCATTTTTATTTTACGATTCACAGCAATTTTTTAGTAACTGGTGGTCTTGTTTTATAAAAAGAAATTTATATAAATTCCCCAAGATATTCTGCGTACAACTTATAAAAAAAAAAAACTTACGCGGTACAGAAATTAATTTCTCAAAATTTTATAAAATTAGATAAGTTTATCAGATATTAAAAAATCACTAATTAAGTTTTAGATATATAAAAAATAATAAAAAATATATAACAAAAAATTTCTAAAACAATTTCAGTCATCAGTGAATAAATTCTGAAAGTTTCATTAAAATCCAACAATTATTTGATTTTTGCAAGAATTTCCAAACCAACGTTTTTCATTGCAAAAAAGCACTAACATTTCATATACTAACCTTTAACCTTTATTGTTTCCTCAATTGACGCAATAAATACAAAGATTTTTAACCAAAATTTCGAACGTTTTAAAAAGGATAAAAACATAATTTAATAATCAAAAATCCTTTGGTCTTTCCTCTTAATAATAACGTCACTATTTTAACGAATTTATGGATAAATTTTTCATTATAGTATGATTTTGCGGAGGTATCTATGTAAATACGTCTGTATCCAACGCGCCTGCGCAGAAAACCTTAGTGTCCATTTACGGCGATGAAGATTGTAGATGTTCGTCGGTCACACTTTAAAGCTAACCATCGACCTGGGTCGCTGAAAAAGATGAAAAGGGGGAGAAACCTAGAAGGATATGACGAAGAACTATAGAGAAAAAGAGGGAAGGAATGGGGTAGAGATTCTGGGATGAATTGCGAGCTGTAGCTACTGACAGGGCAGAATGGAAGACGTTCAGTGGAGGCATTTATGTGCCTCAACGTAGATAGATGCACAAGTATTTTTTATTATTTCGCGCGTTATTTTTAGTGGATATCCGTATTTGAGTAGACGTTCCTTTTTTTTTTTTTTAAATAGTGTTTATCCCGTTCTCGGTATGCTCACCCGAGAAAACTTAATTTGCCTCAGACAGGATTCGAACATTTGCAGGAGAAACTATCGTCCCATCTGTATTCTCCTGCAAGATGGGAGGAGACGCAGGTTCGATTCCTGGGTGGTGGTGGTGGTGGCGGGGTTAGTTGTCACTCAACATCTAGTACAAATCAACGATAATGAAGCATCTGTAACAATATAAATTGATTCGAAGATGTAATAAATGAAAATTAATTAAGGAATTGGCTACTCACATGATAGGAGATATGAAAACCTAAATAAAAAGATTGACTTCAAAAAATATTCCCTAAAATGCTTCTAAAATCTAAATAAAACATTATTTCATTGTAAAGCAATTACTCCAGATATTTTAACGCCCGTTTTAAATAGATGTTGAAGATGGTGGCCATCGGTAAAATGTTGACCTCAATGTTATCATCGATTTTTTGTCACATATTTCTCGACTTATACACGATTATATGAGGTCTGATCAAAAAGTATCGGGACTGCTGCTATGGTAACTAAGATAAGCTATGCAGATTGAAGCCGATTGATCTTTGTCGAGCATATAACGTTCTTGCACATTTCCCTTGTTTCGTGATTAGAAGGAAAGTGTGTCGAATGTGGTCGTCTCATCGAGATTCCACCAGTGACCATGGCTTTTGCAGCAGTTTTTGTCAAAAGAATTACATTCCCAAGGTCCGATAACCGCCTTATTCCCCAGATTTCGCCCCTTGCAACTTTTTCTTCTTCAAAAAATCAAAGATATCAAGACGTCGAGGCAATCCAAGAGGCAGCCACTCTTTATCTCAAAAAAAGGAGTTCATGGAATGCTTCCATCAAAGGAAACGATGCTGGATAAGGTGTTTGGTTACAAAAGAGGATTACTTCGAAGGAGATTAAATTCTGAATTGATATCTGCTTTAGTTTCCTTTTATAGTATTTGTCCAGATACTTTTTTCATCAGACCTTGTACACGGTAGTAGAACGCAATTTATATATATATATATATATATATATATATATATATATATATATATATACATGTGTTTATATATAAGTATTTACCATTTCAGCATTAATAAAAATAGTATCCCACAAAATCGGTAACAATCAGGAAAGAAAGAGAAAAATGGAAGAAAAAAACAGAAAGAAGGCTAAATGAGCTAGTGTAAAGTGAAAAAAAATACGAAGTAAAGGACAGATGATCACGACACCCTACAATTAAACACATCCGCGCAGATAGGCACACGTAAGCGAACGTACATCTACACAGACGGGCGCATGCACACACGAACACAAAAAATACAGAAAAAACTTACATCAATGTTAAATATATATAAAAAGGAAAAATCGAAAAATATAAGTAGTAAATTGCTGATACCCGCTGAACAGTGGACGGACAGGTCCGCCTACAAAACTCGGGAGTCGGGATGCTGAAGGTGACCTTAATCAGCTAAGTGGCAAACTTTTACTTACATTAGCCTATGTATTGCACATTTCACGCGTTGGTCAAGTTAAGAGTGACATTTTGTAAAAAAAATTAAGATTTTTTGGAAAAATATATTTGGGAACATTAGCTAAACTTTTAAATGATTTGTCGCTGTTTTTCTCAGATGGTTGGCGACTAAACCAGCTTCATTGCCTCACTTCGTTGGCTGCGAGGCGGGTGTTTAGTACGAAATCTAAGAATTATCAAAGGGTGGAAGAACTCTTGCTGAATCAACGGCCGGTTAACTAAAGTTAATGTTTCAATAAAATCACAGTAGAGAAGGCAAAAGGACATCACTCTGCAATCAATCCCCCCCCTCCCTCAAAAAAACATCCACATGAATATAAAAATATTTCAATATATTTCAATACAGTTCTTTTGAGACAGGGAAAATTTAAGTATTGATCGTAGCACAGTCAATAATGATGAAATTCAAAGTTATTTTAAAGCAAGGAAAATGACTACCGTATTATACAACCTCTTGTTTCTGAATGTAAAAAAGCAAGGAATAAATTATATCCTTGAGTATAATACGACCCCATAACAGAGACATCTCTGTGTTTTTTGTTTTTTTTTAAATGTTGTACTACAATGAGATTTTAATGGATAATATATCCATTAGAATCTCAATGCTGAAATATTAAATATTTATTCTTTCACGATATTAAAGAATACAGCAGAAGAATTAACGATTGTGTGTTTTTTCTCTTAATATTCAAAACTAGTTTTCGAATTTTCGGGGAAAGGTGCTTACTAACTAATCATACCCGGCAATAAATTTCAAGATGTCAATTAATCTATCATACTTTTCTATTTGATATGACTTTATTATATTTCTATCTATTAATAAACCAGGAAAATTAAAAAAATGTCTTTCATTAAGAATGAAGAGAGAAAACTTTATAAAAAAAAAAACAAGAAGATGAAAATATAAACAAAATCTAGTGAAGAAAATTGTTCTAATTTTAAACAAACGACGGAACATAAAAGCTCACAGCATGAGAATTATCGCCTCATTTGTCAAGAGGCAAAACTCAAAAAGAAAAGTACACAATTCATACAATAGTTAGGCCTTTGTTGTAATATGAATGTTAACAAATCAAGACAGATCTTGTGTATTACCTTTGTTAATGTTTTTTAATTAATTTCGGTGAATTTCCTGTCTTTGAGACAAAAGACATTAAATTACGCTGATTCTTAAAGAACAAATATGACCGACATCTCAAAAATCTTTTGTAACTAATTGTTTTCAACACCTGCTTACTTTGTGTTTTATTATCTAGTGTGCTGATTATATTTTCTTAATCTTGTTTGAAATAAGAGGGTTTTAAGCTGAGTAATCATTTCTGAAAACATGTACTTGCGTATAATACGACCCCCCACTTTTGCTTTTAACTTTCGTTCAGAATCTCTCGTATTATACACTAGAAAATACAGTGCATATTATGAGGATATGTAGGATAGATAATGGTTAAAATTGTAGTGATCGAGAAAGAATCATCTCTGAAGTTGTTGCACAAGGTTGTGGCTTTTGAAAAGAGTTGTCACAATAGAACTTCCTCCTTATCAATGGAATATGAAGAGGATGAGGGTGGGTGTGACGCTCCGGCCTACGCGGCATGGCAGGTCTTAGGTGCATACCAGTGAACCTAATGAAATAACGATAGAGTAGAGAGAGGCTTAAGACATTTCCTCAGTGGGAAAGGTGATGAAGGGTGGAAAATAATTCATCACCCACAAGACCGCGTATATACAATAATAATGTATGTATGTATAGAAATGTATGTATGTGCATGCAAGTGAGAGAGAAAGAAAAAAGAAAGCGTTCTCCCTTATGTATGTGTATGCGTGTATTTGTGTGAGTGTAAGAGAGAGAGAGAGAGTGTGCGCGTATGCATTAATATTTATGTATTTATATGTGTGTGTGTGTGTTTTCAGCGTATTTTCAGTCGTAATTTTGATCACGTATGTATATGCATGCAAGTGTGAGAGAAAGAAAAAAGATGCCGTTCTTCCTTATGTATGTGTATGTGTGTGTTTGTGTGTGTGTGTAAGAGAGGATGTGTGTGCATTAATATTTGTGTATTTATATATATGTGTTTGTGTGTTTCCAGCGTATTTTCAATCGTAATTTGGCAGCCAATGAGGAGTGAAGGACACAGCATACACGATCAGACGCTCTCTAGTGGGGTTACATATTTAGTGGGTTTGTGTCAGTGTTGCATTTTCAATGAGGACCGTGCAGATTTTTCATATGCAACGCAGATTTTCTTATTCTTCTCAAAACAGAATCATTCAAATCTGTTAGTCGACCCATTACCGTCCAGATTTCTCTTCATACGATTTTTGGCATTTCTCAAAACTTATGCCCCTCTTGGATAAGGCACTAATGGAAAAGAAAGACAGAGGATGAACTATTAACTGCAAGAAAACAAAATACTTAATGATTCATCTCGCTTTGTTTTTAAGGAAATTATCCTGTTTCTTAATACTATTTGAGATTTTTGAAGACAACTGTAGGGATTCATTTCAAGAAGATACGCAGCTGAAACAGAAATGATGGAAGACATATAAAGATAAGTGCAGAGACTTCGAGTCAATGTCGTAAAGGAAAGCAAGAAGAAAGGACAAAATATCAATTGTAAGAAGAAAGAATGTGTGGTCGTTAGCAAAATGGGCAACCCAAGATGCGAGTTACAATTTGGAAATCAACCAAGTGTAGAAATCTGAGTAGTTTAGCAAAAGACAACAGAATATGTGATACAGAAAACCGACTCATGGGACTAGAGAAAGATGTCTTCCAGAAACTAAACAAAGTATTAAGGCATAGGGAAATATTATTAGAAACAAAAAATAGGAAATAAAAAGTTGCTGAAAAGTCATGCCGTATCTGAATTTCCTATGTGGCAGTGAATGAAAGACAATTTCCTCTCAAGGAAGAAGAGGCATCAAACGACAGAAATGTAATTCTACCGAAGGATGATGAGAATACCATGGACAGAACGGCAACGAAAAATTGTTAAGGAAAATAGGAACAATAAAATCCATGCTTGCAATAAGAAAATGATAGATGAGCATATCTGGGTGTTTGAAGAAAGAGGGCTTGGTGAACATAATACTCACAGGACATAATAAAGACAAGAGAAAGCGGGAGGTAAACAGTAAGTAACATGAATAACGATTTTTTGTGAATTAATGAGAGAACAAGAGAAAAAATACATGACGTTGTGGAGAACCGTGACCTTCCTATAAGGAAGTGACAGATAAAAGGAGAAAAGTAGCCGTTTTAAAATGATAGATGAAATTCAGGAAACGCTATGATAAGTTTGTGAGGTTCTAAAACTTAGTATTTTAAATGAGACTAAAGTGTCGTTGCCCTAGGTAGGCCTTTTTTCTTTCATATTAACTGAGAGGACATTTCCCGAACAGACGTCGTGTAAGATTTCCCAAAGGTTACGAAAGATCATCAAAATGACCTGAGTTGCAGCCTCTAGCCTTTTTTCCCCAGAGTTACTTGCAGGGTCGTGTGCTTATCCATACGCCCCAGATAGTCCATCAGAAATCCGATCGCTCTAACCAGAGACACTGATAGCAGCCATAAGAAAGACGAGTGGATAGGCGTGCGTGTGCTGATGTGGGAAAAAGAAAAAAAATCTACCCCAAGATATTTTTAGCATTTCTTCTTCATACCAATTTCATTCAAATAAGTTGCAGATTTTCCAGTGTAGATTTAGGACATCTTTCCCCTCCTCCTCCCCCATCGCTTCGTCCTCCTCCTCTCTCTTCCTTCTTCTTTTTTCTTATTTTTTGTGTCGTGACCCTTCAAAACATAAATGATCATGGCTCTCCAAAACTTCCTATACTTCGAGGCTCTAATCAATATTTGACTCCTTACTATCTTTCCCATTCCCATTCACTGTTTTATCATCCAAGCTTGTTTGGTAAGTTACTCGCTGTTTCTCCTCTATCTTACTTGAATTTAATATGTCCTGTGAGTGCCAAATTCTCTAAGCCCTCTTACCTCATAATGTGTCGCAAGAATTTCAAGCGTCTCTTTCTAATTTAAGTATAATTGTCTTTTTTGTTTCCATTTTCGTCAGAACTTCAAAGTTCTTTAAATACTCCACCGAAGAAATTTGCAGAATTCTTCTGTAAAAGCACATTTCTGTTTCCTCAAGTTTTTTCTTCATCTGTAAGGAAATTGTTCAACATTCCCTGGCAAATAGCGGGATTGATATTCCATAGTTCAGTCAATTTGCTTGATTTTTTTGGAAAGAATTTCTTGCAAAACCGGCTTCGGATTTTGGTGTCCATCTTCTGCTAAGTGTTCTATTGCTTTCCATCTTCTTTAAAACTTTGTCGATGTCCTGTCCATGGCATCCTCAGAATCCTTCTGTAGAACCATATTGGCACAAGTCCCCCACTTCATTTGTCTGGAAATTTTCTTTTATGCATGTGGATGTGGTTATTATGCTTGTATTTTCTACTGGTATGTTTCGGATGGTGTTTGGCAGGTTTTTGTATGTATTTAAATAAGTCCTAATGGAGCTGCGTTCGGATAGGTGAAACTTAAATTATCTGGATAGGCATATAGCAGTGGGACCGTTTTAATTATTTATAACTTTGGTTTGATCTTATTAAGTCCTAATAATAAAAAAGAAAAAGCCAACACTCAATAACATTAACTATGAAAATGACCACAATGTGCTAACCGTGTTTGGGAAATAAAACATCCATGTAACTCTAGAAAAATACACAACACAATCCATACTTTGAGTTAAAATTAAAAATCATCGTTGATAATGGCTATATATATATATATATATATATATATATATATATATATATATATATATATATATATAAGTGAACATAGAAGTCAACACTCAAAGGCAACAGGCTGTTTATGCTAGACGCAATCGTCAGGCCGCGTGTGTTGGATTTTTTCTCGACTATTTATATATATAGGTCAGTGGTGCATTGTGAGTAACCATTCTGGTGGTTATTTTCCTGGGAGTGGCTTGTTTATTCATTTATTTATTTAGGTTAAATTAACTTTTATTTCCATTTTTGATTCTATATATTTATTATTTTCGGTTTTCTATGTTTTATTAATGTAGTAAAAAAAATGGGGGTCACTTATCTAATAAAAAACCCAACACTCGCGGCCTGATGATTGTGTCTAGCATCAAACAGCCTGTCGCCTCTAAGTGTTGACTTCTAAGTTCACTTTTATATCTATATTTACATAAGCTCTGTCTATCACTTTATCCCATAAATATAGCACACCATAAAACTATATTTCTTCATATATATATATATATATATATATATATATATATATATATATATATATATATATGCAGGAAGTAAGAACGCGGTATATGGTTGGGAAACCGGAAGTCAAAATGGCAAAAATTGAAAGTGAAAACGAAAGGTTAAGGAGTAAGTGTAAAGTGAATCTACGGCTTAGGACAACTAACAATGACATTCTATGCATACGCTTATCTACGCAGACGGGCGCATCGGCTCACAGGCGCGGACGGTGACACGCACGCACACATGCACCACAAAAAATTGCACCAATGAAAAGTGCATATAAAAATAAAAAGTATAAAATGTTAATTGCTGATACACCCTGACGAGTGGAGGGTCCGTGTAGGAAACTTTAGTCGGGATACTGAAGATAACTTCAATCGGTTAAGTGATAGACCTTTTATTTTTAATAGCTCCGACTCGATTTTGAGCACTGCCAACGCTTAATCCATCCTCAAATATGGGTAATTAGGGTGTGGCATTTTAGTCCCGCTAGGGTCCAACATTTCCTTGAGCAGATATAGCAACATTGAGTGTTTTTTGCAGTAGTTGTTTCATTAATATTTTGGTGAACTTTCGGTGATGTGTCGTTTCTGTCCAGCAACTGAGGCACATTCTTTTTTATACTCGCCGAAACTAGAAATGCCACATAGCGTGTAGTGAATGACTTTTCCCTGTGTGTCTTTGATAATTTTATGCACTTAGACGCGATCACATTCATTAAACGCTAGATCAAATTCTGTGCCCACGTTTTTAGAGAGATTAAAATATATACCCTTACGAAGATCTCTCTTGAGTTTTTCCTGCGCAACATGACTTTGTTCAAAGCCTCTTTTACCATTGTACATTGTCGTTTGTAAATTATATCGCCTCCAAATCAAAATTACTTTCACTTAATCACCACAGAGAATTTTTTCTGCCTGCCATCAGCATGGTTGATTCTAAACTCCAGGAGAGCAATACTGTACCCTTTCATTGCCTCACGTCTTCCGCTGGCATGGAGTGGGGAGACTATATTGAATCAACGTCTACTTGTTAGGAAAGTTCGTTCACTATGTCACCCCAGAAATATTATCTCGTCAGAATCCATCTTGCACATTTATAAATCTACCATTCATCCATGCATTGAATACTGTTGCCACACGGGGTCTAGTGCTCCTGCTGTGTATATTGAAAATTTTGACAAAATCCCCCAAAAAGATCTGTAATGTACTCGACCCTGACCTGGCAATGCGAATTCAGTCACTTTTTCACCGACATGACATGACTGACCTCGATCTTTTCCACAAATATTTTCATGGCAATTGTTCTGATGAACTTTTCTCTGTAGTGTCTCGACTGCATTAATTGAAGACTGCTACTGAATTGGCAATTAGGTCTCACCATTTTAGTGTTGAACTAGCTAGATGCAACTGCCACTTCTATTGTGACAGTTTCTTTTCTCACCTGTGAACCTCCCTTCCAATTTCTTGCTTTTCTTCCATCTACAATCTTCCAAGTTCTCCACTGCCTTAACCAGGTCAAGGACACATGACACAGTGGATAAAGGCGTTAGTTAGATCCAGTGACAGGAACCAAAGAATGTGAATTCAATACCTGGTTAAGGCGATGGAGAACTTGGAAACATGGCATGTGGAATTAGAACAGTCTACCCCAGTGAGCGAAATAAAGGGTTAAGTTCGACATTCCAACCACCTGAGGAAGGCAGGAGCGTACAACGGTCGAAACATTGTGATAAATACAGCAACAAAGATGAGGACGGTAGTCTGAACACTGTAAATAATGTACATAATACCTCATCTCAGAAATATAAACAGATACTCTCCTAAACACGTGGCGAACATAACGTTTCTTCGTGTTATTTATGTTGGAAACATCCCTTCCCCTGTGTACAATCATGTGAGTCCTACATGCAAACTTTGTCATAAAATTCGCACAAGTAACCTGCAAGTTCTTTCTGGTAGGATTGCATTCACAAGAATCGCACGTGACCTCTCTGGTGTGATCTTACATGACCGCGTCTAAACCAGCCGTCGAAAGAGTGACATTTTCACAAAGACTGCAAGTGTGTCGGTTGCCCTAAAAAAGCTCTGACGCCAAATTCTATTTCCCCCTTACTAATGGCGCGGTTTTTGTTGGAATCATCAATTCTCTCTTCTGTTCAAAATTCTTGCAACATTCCCAAATTAACCATTTCCAACCAGATCTCCAGCAACAGTTTCCCTGTCTTCAACATTAAAGTCAAGAGTCTTTAAGTTTCATTTAACTAAATCCTTGAAATGATTTTTGGGCTTATGAGCAATCTTGTACCAGATCACCATAACAAAAGTCTTTGGTACAATCTGTCATCCTCCATACGCGTCAGATAACCAGTTCAGCACATTTGATTACGAAGAAAGTGCTTCTCTATGCTGGCTATGTTTGCGCGCTGAAGAACTCTTGTGTCTGGTTTACAAGACTGCCAATTGATGTCTAAGATTAATTTCAGCACTGCTGATGAAAATGCTCTAAGACTTCAATGTACCTTCGATAGGTGGTCCACGTTTCAGAGGAATATTATAGGGTGGTTAGGATAACTGTTTGGTAAATCTTTGTGATCAAGAATATATATATATATATATATATATATATATATATATATATATATATATATATATATATATAATAAAGTTGGAAAGTTTGAAGCGACCCACAGAATTAGCATGGGATGAACTGTGACAGAAGAGTGAAAAAAAAACTGAAAAAGAAACTCTTAGACTCGTTGAAAAAAGAATGGAATCAATTATCATTATACTTTGAAAAACTTTTGCAACAAATGCCAAAAATTTGAGCTGCAGTAATAAAGGCTAAAGGAGGATATTTTGACAAGAGCAAAATTTAATCATAAAATGCTTTTTTACTTTTTTGTCATAAAAAAGTTTCTAATAAACAAAAAATCATCTCACTTTTATTTAACCATGTATAAAACTTTATATTATTTAAAGTAGAAAACAATTATATTTGGAGCCAATTTAAAAAATTACCATATGCATGTAGGACTTACCAAAACTGACATCGTTTGAAATATTAATATCTCCGTAACTCCAGGCAAACGAAATTACATAGGCTTCATGTTGAACAATAAAAGATTTATTTATCAAAATTCGAACAAGATATTCAAAGAGATGTCGATTTTTTAACCGATTTCACAAAACTTCACAAATGTTCAATATACGCAGCACGGTCAAGTCGGTAGTCCAGCTCCTGCCAAACACGCTGTAGGATGTCTTGTGTAGCATTCTCCAGCGTCTCAGTGATTCTCTGTTTAAGTTCGTCTACGTCTGTTTGAAAAGGGGGGGATATAGACCTGACTTTTCACACAGCTCCCTAGAAAAATATCACAAGTCAGGGAACATGGTGTCCCTTTATAGCAGCAGCAGCCCATTGTCATTATCACTGGCCAGTCCGATCCATCTTCCTGGCAGATTCTCATTTAGATAAGTCCGCACAGTCAATTTAGTTGGTTTTTACACATTTTCTTAAAATTTGAGATCATTTGAGCGAGAATTGACTATGGCATTAGAATACAAAATGACGTCAATTTGAGGGGGACCTCCCTGTACTATAAGCTTGAAATTTGGAGCCAGCTTCTTGATTCCGAAGAATCACATAAAAATTGAAAGTTGCACGCCTTTTTCAAATTAATTTAGTAGCTCACTTTCCCCCAGAGAGACCTTCTTGCGGAAGGATTTTTTTTAATCCTATATTAAATAAGAATAATAACGAAATTAATCCATTACTGCTTAAAGTTTTCTTAAATATTTAAGTCTTTTTACCTAATGACACTTGCTGGCTGATGGTAATCTTACAACCGGTGAATATTCAATTTTAGATAGTACCCTCTCTAAAGAAATTAGACGTTATGCAGCATGTTGGTTTAGTAGGAGTTGATTAAACTAAAGAAGGAATAAAATTAACTATTAAATCACTAGTGAAGTTTTAAATCTATATTTTATGAATGAAACTTCTCTAAGTTCTGGGTTAATTGATGTGGTCGGATGACCTTACAAGTGGAGGTCTTTCATCCGGGTATTCCTATTCGTTGCTTTTTGCCAAAATGAAGCCAGTTCGCTGGAGAAGTCTCTTGTTGCAGAAATCTACTTTAGAGCAGTCTGTTTACTACTATTCGCTGATCTGACATGTAAACTAAATCACAAAATCACAGCAAATCTCGACTGAAGTCATTCTTTAAAGGTATTTTTAACTTCTTGCTGTAAGCCTTTTTAGCCTACTGACCAAATCACTAAAATTATAATTAAACCTTTTTTTTTTGTTTATTTTCAAACTTCGTTGATCTTCTGTTGTTCCCTTTATTTCTCTTTATCTTATTTCTTTTGTAGCGCACGACACAATATATATATATATATATATATATATATATATATATATATATATATATATATGCAGATATGTAGAAAAATAGGAAAGAACACGTTAGGTAAATAATCCGGATTTCTTTAGTATTTTTGTTTTTATTTTTAAAAAACAGCGCTCCATACAGAATTAGAGCTTAAATTATAATTATTTTTTTTAAAAATATGATTCCTTCGCTACATAAGAGTTCTCATGTTTCAAAAACGAGAGCTGAAAACCTCAATATAATTATTGAAATTAAATTGAGTTAAAGTATCAAGCCCTGTTTCATCCTCAAGCGAAAATTTAGGAATAACCAATCTTGAAATTTACGCATCTTTATAAGCATGTTCATTCACAAAATTAATTACTATGGAAACGGCTGGGACGACCATTTTGATAAGGGCCTAAGAAAAAAAAATATACATATATATATATATATATATATATATATATATATATATATATATATATATATATGCTATTTTACACATGTCAAAATAATGTCATATTTAAGTCATTTTATAAAATCTAGAAAAATTTCTTACGCTGCATTTCGTTTATATTGAAAACTTTATGAGTGTTCTATAGAATCGTACAATCATCAGAAGAAATAATTTGCACAACATAAAAAATAATTCAATACATAGAGATGGAAAGTGACGAAAGTCGTTGATTTCCATGTGGCAGACTCTTTTAGTGACATAGAAAAGATGTTATACGCACAAAAATACATTAGGTTTGCTATATATCGATGATTTGCGTTCTGTCCGTAGGAATGCGTTTTCGCGCATGCGCGGGTTGTCATCCAAGCCAGCACAGTAAGTCCTGAATAATATAAGGTAGACTTCCGATGAACGATGAGAGAAATGCAAATCAAAGTTTACTTCTGCTGGTTGTTCGTCACAGGGAATTGGCCAACCATGAAGAGAAACCTTCTCAGTCATACAAACAGGAAAGAATCAATGATTTACCGATAATATTAATCTTTTTGTTTCTTTTACTTCTTTAAAATCTGTATTTCAAAAGCGAAAAAAATGACTAAATGGGGCAGGGTCCGTGCAAGAGTCTCGCCTCCCCCAACACTATCAAATCTATGATACGCACCCCCCACGCTCTACTACATCTTAAAGGTACTATTCATATAATATGCACATTTTATTATAGTCTAATTAGATAAAATAATGGACTATATGAAATCCCGACAAGATCCAAAGGATTGCAGGACATTACATTTGGGACTAATAATTACCCAAAAACAAGGCCCAAGAGTCACTCAAGATAGAAGGTTACTGTTATGGATTCCGGGTTGAAATCCGGTACCAATAAATAACAAACGCCAGTAATGAATATATGAAAATAATGTATTAACGTAATAATACAAACTGGTAAAGCAGGTTAGTAGTTCCATGAATACGGGTTAGTAGCAAAATATATATATACAGTCTTTGGTATTGAAGTATCGCTGTATGACTTCTTACTGGGTCTACGTGCTCGCTCACTGTGACTCCTACAACGCTGTTTCCTCACCATCACTCTTCCGGTTACCTACAACCTTTTACTCTGTCACTCTGGACTCGACTCGACTCCTCGGTCTTGCTCTCTCGGGTCTTCACTGGCAGTAGTATAAGTATACACTGGATGAGTCCATTTGTATAAAAAGGGGTGGACCCCTCAACAGTTACTGCGTGGCGTTATATTAGCGCAGGAAAGGACCAGCGTGAGACGTATTCTGAAACAGAATTTAGAAGGAATCGGAAACCCAATCCTAAACAGGAAACAAAGGATAAACCTCTACTACTGTTCAAAAGACCGGGGAGGAGTGTGACCCGGACGATAGGTGAACCTATCTACTCCTTTTGGTGGAAGAGAGACAAAAATGAAATTAAATATATCTATACCCACAACATCAGTAACAGAATGATTAAACCACTAGACACGAAGGACATTAAAATCAGAAAACAAGATGTTCGCATCATATGACCATTAGAAATTGCTATGTAAGAAAACTTATGATTTATTTTGTAAATAAAATTTAATGTTAACTCCTTCGATACCGAAAAAGAACAATACAACCCCACCACGCCGGCTGAACACCTTAATTAATGAATATCTTTCTTCAAATAAGATATTTCAAAAGACATTATGTAAAGTGTGAACTTGTTTTTTGCTTTTAATTATTTTTAGTAAAGTAAATCGTAATGTAAAAAAAGAAAATTTATTTTTTAATAAAAATAAATTGAAATATGAAAAATAATTCAATAAAACGCATTTCATTAAAAAAAATAAATTTTCTTTACGGTTTATTTTATTAAAAATAATTAAAAACAAAAGACTGGTTCATATTTTACATTGTTAAATGGAACACTTCTTAGCTAACTCACTACTACACACGTTAAACGTTGAAGGCAGTCTAGCCACAAATGTACAGGATTGACAAATGTAACCTCGTCTTATGGCAACACAGTAAACTTTTTTGAAACTCAAACGAAGGATTTACAGGCATATTTATATGGATCTTTGTCCTTGTTTTAGTGCAAGGAACTCACACCCAAAGTTTATGAAAGTATTTTTGATAACCCCTGTATATATACACAAGAATTAAGGGGATTTATCTAATATTTTAATTCTATGAATTTTTATTACTTCAAATGTTATTTTTAGTGGATACCCGTATTTGAAAAGACGCTCCGTTTATTATAAACAGGCATTTATTTCATCAAATGGCCTGCGTACACTAGAAAACTTAATAAAGAAATATGCCCGCCAGCAGTATTCGAACTTTTATCTCCTTTTGTATGAGCAATTACCGTAAGATCCGGCGAGCTTTTACCACTCGGCTACGAAGAGGTTCCCATTAAAACAAGGTTCTAGTTTCACTCGATAAGATTTTTGTCGAAAGACCATTTCTGCTCAGTTTCATATGCGAAGCGTAAACAAAGCAGTTTCTAAAAATAATTAAAAGATTTGATTTCTTAATTTTATTACTCATTAAAATTTATTAAAGGAAATGTATCTTCGGCAAGATTTCGAACCTGCGCCTATATATATATATATATATATATATATATATATATATATATATATATATATATATATATATATAGTTAAACCTAGAGCCAGACAAACCTACTAAGGTTTCACCTAAGCGGATCGTCAGGAAGGCCGGCTTCCCTAACGATCCGCTTAGGTGAAACCTTGGTAGGTTTGTCTGGCTCTCTGGGTTTAACTAGATCTGCTCTACTCATTGTATTGAGCACTTTATGTAGCTATTTTGGGTACTCGCATCGGGTTTTTTTTCTTTGGGCCTTGAACTCGTATGCTGGACGATTATTTTCGGCTAACGTACATGTTCTTGGTTCTTTCTTTTTTTATACCTTTTTTTCCCCTTTGGTATTGGCTTGTTTATTTGCAAATCAAGCCACCGAAGTTTTTTCGAGCGAGTATAGTTTCTTATACTTATAAGATTTCTATTATAATATAGGTACCTCCAAAGATTCAGTAAAAATGAGTAGACATGATGAAAAAATGTCCCAAATTTAATAAAAAAAACAATGTGTTATCGTCATAAGCTTTGTATTATTTATAAGAAAAACCAAAGGATTTTTTATTATCAAATTATATTTTTAATCCTTTTTAGAACCTTCAAAACTTTGGTTAAATTTTGTTTTCTTGTGTTGGTGGGTTATCATGAATTAGTATAAAAAGTTTTAGTTGTGAAGAACACATTGATTTGGAAATTCTTGCAAAAATAAAATAATTGTCGTATTTTAATGAAACTTTCAGGAATTAATCAAAAAACAATTATTTTGTTTTTGAGAATATTAGCAAAAACTTTTTTGACATCTATTACATACTCTCTTATTTAATTTTATGAAATTTGGAGAAATTTTTTTTTGTATGGCTTAATATCATATCTAGTTATACGCAGAAGACCTTGGAGAATATAAATCATCAATTTTTTTCTAAAAGAAGACACCCAATTAACGAAAATCTGCCTTGAATCATAAAATAAGAAATGCAATAGAACTTTGACATTATTTAATTAGAAAAGCTTTTAATTGCTTCTATGACAATTGATGAATGTTTACAAGAATTGTTTTTCATCTTTTTTTTTATTAGAATAGTTTAAAATATCTGTATTAATTTGTAGCCGTAGGTGATATTGTTAAAAACTATATTTACTAACCATAAATGGAAACGCTTACTTCAATTCAGAGTTAGCCCATCCCCCTGTATTTTGAAAAGAATTTTGAATTTTTGAATGTGTATAAATGTGCTGATTTTTGCAAATATCAGAAAATAAGAGCAGTAGCTATAGTAAATTTAAAGCCATACTCTAACCTAAAATTCAATAAAAATTTAGGTTACTTAGAATATTTCCTTAAATTTTGAAAATTGCTGGCTAGTTAAAAATTATATAAAAAAATATGCACGCATTATATTCCT